>CAUYQG010085749.1:0-56792 GCA_963574415.1 Tarsius wallacei
TAACAAGCTTAGCCGGCCTCGGTGGCTCAGCCTGTAATCCTGCGCTTTGGGAGGCTGAGGTGAGTGGATTGCCTGAGCCTGCGGGTTCGAGACCCGCCTGGGCAACTTGGTGAGACCTCATCTCTACAATAAATCAAAAAATCAGCTGGGCATGGTAGCGCATGCCTGTAATTCTGGCTACTTGGAAGGCTGAAGCGGAAGGATCGCCGGAGCCCAGTAGGTCGAGGCTGCAGTGGCCGGGAGCGACCACTGCACTCCAGTCTGGGCGACAGAGTGAGACTCCAACTCAAATAAAATAAAATAAAATAAAATAACAAGCTTTCTGAGGCCTAGAATCAAAAGAAAATCAGCGTAAAGAAAGAGAACTATGATGGGTGAGTACTTTGACCTGCATTAGAGTCAGGAAAGAGCAACATTAGCAAAAGTATACCTTGACCTGCCCCTGAACTTACAGACCTAAACCAAATTCCTAATCAATGCTACCATAGGATTGCCAAGGATTTCTACCAAGTAAGGTATCTCAAAGACAATAGTCGTTTTCTTGGCATCTTTAAAATATCCAACTTGATAGTATCAGGTTTCTTCTTGACTTGCATATCAATGAAATAGATAGTTCTCTGATCACTTTTTCTTTTGTTGTTGAGAAAAATCTAATTTAAGTGTTTCCCTAATTCCTGTATCCATTGTCCAAGAATTCTACTGTATCTCAGGTCCTCCAGTTATCATTTTTTTAGGTTGGTTCTTGGGACCGATATTCTGCCACATGACTTACTTCTCTACTTTTCATTCTAAGTCTTAAAGACCCTTCAAAACAGCTTTGAAAAAAAGAAAGAAAATGATAAAAAACAAAAAAAAGTAATAAAAGTCTCCAAAATAGAGTTGAAAAATATTTAACAGAAACGATTTTTGATCAGATCTCTATGAAGTCTTCTAGAAAAGATAAATGTGCTCATGCCATAAAGCTATGTATGTTTTAAAAAGTGATAAAAGTTTAACTGGGCACCGTGTGGGTAACAGTTACTGGTCTACGTATACTTAAATGTTCATATATCTTATGTCTTTATCAAGTTGCCATGCTATACAAAACTACACAGTGTTTTGGGAAATAAAAAAAACAAGCTTAGCGATATGTGTACAGTTTTCAATACAAAATGCATACGAAGTCAGGTGAGGAACGGGAGGAAGAGGGAACTGAACTGTCTGGCGGATGTGAAAAGATGTGTGAAGGAGGGATAACTATAAGTATTTTTTCCTCTGGCAACCAAAAGACTCCCTGAATAATAACATATGTTTGCTTCAAGGGCTATAAAACCATGAGAAAAGTCTGAGAGTCCTAGTAATTACAACTGAAGCTTAAGAAATCATCATTTTCAGAGAAAAACCTTAGGAGTAAAGAAGCAGTCATCAAGACAATATTGATCAGTAAAAGTCAATCTTGTCAACTTCCCTCTTGAATTTTCTTCAGTTCAGATTCCAACTGAAGTTACACTTTATTCTCCCCCAAAACCAAAAAATATAAAACCATAGCTTAATGTACATTAAACATGAAAGTAACTCTCTTCTTTTCCTAATTAATCTAGCTAGTAGCTTATAGTTTTTTGGGGTTTTTTTAGCTTTTCAAAGAACTGACGCTTTATTGATCTTTTGTATTCCTCTGTTTCAATTCATTTAGTCATGCCCTGATCTTTATTATTTCTTTTCTTCTCCTAGCTTTGGATTTGGTTTGTTCTTACTTTAAATTTCCCTGAGGTCATTAGTTCCTAATGTCCTTGTGTGACATTAGGTTGTCAGTATGTGATATTTCTGTCTTTTTGATGTAGGACTTATGTGCTATAAATTTTCCTCTGAGCACAGCTTTTGCAGTATCTCAAAGATTTTGATAACTTGCATCATTATTTTCATTCATTTTGAAAATTTTCTTAATTTCAATCTTGCTTTCATTGTTAGTTCAAAGACTGTTCAGGAACAGATTGTTTAATTTCCATGTATTTTTATAGTTTTGAAAGTTCTTATAGTTGACTTTTAGTTTTATTCCATTGTGGAATAAAAAGTACTTGATATAGTTTTGATTTTTTAAAAACTTATTGAGACTTATTTTTATGGACTATTATAAGGTCTATCTTGGAAAATATTTTATGTGCTGATGAGAAGAATATATATTCTGTAATTTGGGTGTAGAATGTTCTGTAAATGTCTGCTCAGTCCATTTGTTCTAGAGTCCAGTTTAATTTCAGTGTTTGTTTGTTGACTTTCTGTCTTGATGATCTCTCACTGTCAGTGGAGTTTATGAGTCCCCTACTATTGTTGTATTGCTACCCCATTTCTTAGGTCAACTTATTGTATAAAGCAGGAAGTTCTGGTGTTAGGTAAATCTATATTTAAAATTATTATAGCTTCTTGATGAATGTATCTGTTTATTATTATATAATGACTTTTTTGTCTTTTTTCACTGTTCTTAATTCAAGTCTTTTCTGTCTGATAGAAGAATAGCTACTTGTTCTCATTTTTTTGTTTCCATTTGAATGGAATATTTTTTCCACTGTTTACGTTGTGTCTTTAGGAGTTTTTGTGAGTTAAGTGGGTCTCTTGAAGGCAGCATATATTTGGATTGTGTTTTTCTAGTCATTCTGCCAAACTATATCTTTTAATTGGCACATTTAGTCTACTTATCTTCAGAGTTAACAATGTGTGAGGTACTGTTCCAGTCATCATGTTGATTGTTACTTAGTTGCTTTGTTTTTTCCACTGTGTTAGTGTTTTATAAGCTCTATAAAGTCTAGGACTTACGGTATTTTTCTACTGGTGCATTTTGTCCTTTTGTTTCAATGTTTATAACTTCTATTTTGAGTGCTTATTTTAAAGCCAGTCTAGAGGTGATGAATTCCCTTAATGTTTGTTGTATGGGAAGGATTGTATTTCTCCTTCACTAGTTAAATTTAATTTTGCAGTATGCAAACGTCTTGGTTGAAAGTTTCTCTGTTTTAGGAGAGCAAAAACAGGACCCAATACATTATGACTTGTAAGGTTTCTAATGAGAAGTCTGCTGTTAGTCTTAAAATTTTGTCTTTACAAGTTAGTTGATACTTTAATCTCACTGCTCTTAGAATTCATTCCTGCACATTGACTTTAGATGACCTAATGACTATATGCTTTGGTGATTATCTTTTTTCAATGGATCTTACAAGAGTTCTAAAGGCTTCTTGTATCTGGATGCCTAAATCTCTGGAAAGACCAAGGGAATTTTCCTTAATTATTCTTTCAGATAGGTTTTCCAAACCTTTTGCTTTTTCTTCTTCCTCGGTAATACCTTTGATTCTTAGGGTTGGACATTTTATTTAATTAACCCCACATGGCTTAGAGATTTTGATCAGTTCTTTTAATTCTTTTTCTTTATTTTTGTCTTATCAGGTTCACTTGAAAGAGTTTTCTCAAGTTTTAAAATCCTTTCTTGTCCTGACTATTATTAAAGCTATCCACTGCATCACTGCACATTTTGTACTTCCCTAAATAAGGTTTTCATTTCCAAAAGTTCAGATTTTTAAAAAATATCTATTTGGAGAATTTTTATTCATGTACTGAATATGTTTTTTGTTTATGTTAGTTTTTAAATTTTCTCAGATCTTATTGAGCAATTTAATAATCAACCTTTTAAATTCTATCTCTGGAATTTCAAATATTTTATTTTGGTTAGGATTCACTGCTAAAGAGTTAGTATGGTCTTTTGGAGGAGTTATAAATCTCTGTTTTTTTCTTATTGCTGGATTATTTTTCTGGTCCCTTCTCACTAGGGTAGAGTATTTCTTCTTATTATTGTTAAATTTATTTTTGATTCAACAGTGGTTTTTTTTTTTTGGTTTTTTTTTTCATTCTGTTAGGAATGTGTGTTTAATGTATATAGTTTATGCTCCTCTATCTCTGGCTCTGGATGTTTTCACTGGAAAAAGCTCTGTATGAGTTCCCTGGTAATAAAGAATCTTTGTGCATTGACTTTATCAGATGCTTCTGGTAACTGCAATTATTGAATATGCATGTAGGTACACAGTCTTCTGTGGGCCTAGAATATCAGAGGATTTAAGAAGCTTATCTCATTTCTCAGTGGTGTGGTATACTCTTGTCCCTCTCCACCCCCCTCCCCTACCCCCCTCTAGGTTGAACTATTCAGCTTTCAAACATGTGGGTGAAAATAGATTCAGCTGAAGCAGTTGGTTATATGAAATACTCTTATTGTAGGCAAATGCTTTAGCCCCAGTAGAGGTAGTTAGGGGAGCTCCCAGTGAATTGCACTGGAGTTTTCACTAGGTGGAGGGAAGGAGCCACCTCAACTCAACTACCAGATTGGCAGGACAGTAGTCCACCTTCTTGTTATGCTTTGCCTTGGTGTTCCAAATTTTCAGATCAGACTGCACTTCTGTCCATCTGTGGAGATGCTGACATTCTATGCAGAGAGGGAATGGTATTCTACCTTTTGTGCAAACCTAAGTCCCAAAAAACACACCTCTCATGGGGATGCGCATTACTCCAAAATGCTGCAGAAAGGGTGTCAAATGGTGTGCTCACAATGAACTCCCACAAGAAGAGTGAATGTCTGCAGTGGTGGGCAAGGGGATGAAGAAATCCCCTTCTCCAAGACCCTTCACAAACATCAAGTCTGCTCAATTGCTAGGGAAGAACTACAATCTCCCCCACTGAGCCTAGCTCTGTGTCTGTGACTCTGCTAAAAAGAACTGCCCTCAGGAGGGGAGCTCTGGGACACAAGGAAGTCTGCACTTTGGTTCTTTTTTTTTTTTTTTTTGGTCCCATAGGGTGCTCCCTTGATGTGGTGCACTTGATGTGGTACACTCCCTTGATGTGGTATATTTCTCTGGGAATGACAATCCATAAAGGCCCAACACTGTTGAATCTTGCTGCTCTTCTGGAACTGGACTGGTGCTGAGGAATATCTACAAGAGATCTGGAGATGTCTAGACACAAAGGTTGCAAATCCCTGAGCAAAACAAAGTCCCCCAATATATGTGCTCCCAATATGGCACTTGCTACGGCAACTCTGCTTCAGGAGGGAAGGAGCAAAGCCCTGAACAATATGGTAGCCCCGTGTAATGCCCTCAAGAAATCCACAAATCACAGCCTACTCCAACACTTGGGATCTCAAGGACAGAGAAGCTCTTCTTGAGTTCGGGTACCAGCAGTCTGCTGCAAAAGCTAGAGAGGACAGAAGCGCTCACATCTACCATTTCCATTTCCATGGAATACTAAGTCTCTTGGGATTTCATCTCTGCCAGATTCTTGTTTCTTTCTTTTTGGCATGTATTGTAGAATCTTCCAATGTACTCTCAGATAGACTTTAGGACTTTCTCCTTAACATTCTATTTGGGTTTTCACCTGTAGTTTTGGTTCTACCTTCTGAGGAGAATTTGTTACCAGCATCTCTGGCAAAACCATCTGGAGAAGCTCTCTGATGTCTTAGGTTATGGGCTAGTCTGTAAGATGTGTGGTGGCATGGGCCTTGTTCTTAGCTCCTAAGGCAGGGGTAATATTGGGTGGAGCTGAATTAGACTGAACAATCCTGTTTCCCAATGATAAGTGCAAGCACTAGCTCTGATGGAATTGGCAATGGTGTAGACTCTGTAGGATATCCTTGGTTGCACATAGCCTCGATGTGGTGGCTTTCTCAATTGCCAGCTGTGCTGGCAGTGCTGTGCTGGGTGCACACACAAGTTCAAGGTTTCCTGAGTAACTGAGGTGGTGTGGACAATCACGTCAGCTGAGTTCCAGCAACAGACCTTCCCAAGTTCTGTGCTATTGTGTCAGTAGATCTCCTGCCAGGAGGTGGCACTTGCAGGAGACAGTCAGGTGCGCTGCTGGCTGTGGGCTTTCTGGTTGGCCTATGTTGCCCAGGGAAGTATCCAGGTGTTTCCAGTGATGGGCAGAGCCAGGGAATTTCAAAAATTCTCTGCTTTATTTGACTCAAGGTGGGTTTAGGGGGAAAGCCGGCTGGGAGGCTGGGTCAAGCAAGTCTGCTCCAGCTCTCCAAGTGTATGTGCAAACAGCAAAGTCAATGGGAATTGAAAAAGAGTCCCCTGGCCGCTAGGGTAATGTTCCAGGGATTAGCAGGGCTGCCTTTGCTGCCCAAAAGAGTTCACACAGGGAGAGAGCTGGCCACAGTGGTAAGACCCACACAGCTCCCACATCTTTGACATACACAGTCCACCCTCAGAAGGCAGAACTGCACCAAGCCACAGGTCTTCCTGCTGTAGTTTGCCCAAGACAGAAACTGCTACAGCGCGGCATAATTTGTCCTTAAGGCAATGAAAGCATCTGGTCTTCCTGCTCCCTGTCTGGCCCAGCAGCTGGTGGCAGAATGCAGCTCTCTAGGACTGGGCTGGGCTCTCAAAATGAAGTTGCTGGAGCTGCTCAGTGCTGAGATTCCTGGCAAACTCCATGTGAGTTCCAGCAGTACCCTGGTGGGCAGCATCTGGGCAGTCTACTGTGTGGGACTGGAGTCCAGTGAGGCTCCCGGGGACCATCAAAGTCCATAGCAGAAACACAGAGCCCCGAGGTTCTCTCACTCACCCTTTCCCTGAATCAGAAATCTGCCTGCAGTCTGCATTGGTGACCCGCTGGAGGCTGCCTGGCTCCAACCTTGACTAATTTCTCTTTTCTGCCTATTGTGGACTTGGTTTCTTTAGGGATGAGTCCTGGCATGTACTCTTGGCCAACTTGCTTCGAGTGTTGAGATTCTTTCCTTACTTTAGTTCCTAGAGCTGTCTTTTTGGCTGTTATACTCACTATACCCACTCAGTTCACACTTGGGGGCGGGGGGCATGACATGTACAAGCCCTTAGCTTACCTGTCTCATGATTTTACTCATGTTGTTCCATTTACCTAATTTTTTTTTTTTAGCTTTGCCAAATTTACCTTCTCCCAACCTTGATCTGTTAAATTCTACTTATTCTTCCAGGCCAGATTCATATCTCCTCCATGAGAATTCTCTGATCATACCCTCTAGAATTGATCTGGGCTCCCTCCCACTCTTCTATATCCTGACCATATAGCATGAATCACACACTGCTTTTTTGTGTGCTCAAGCTGTTTTTTCTCCTACACTAGATGGATTGAAATATAGAGACTATATCTTAAAATCTTTGTATTCATCACAATACCTATCACAGTGCTTTGGCAGTTGGTGTTTAATAGGTACTGAATGAATTATTGTGAAATTATTTCTCAAAACTATAATTTTCTTTGTTTTATCTAGAAAATGTTCAGTCATAGTACTTTCTCCCCTTGTGAATTCCTTCATCTTTCCCATTCTAATAAGGAAGTATGTGATTTATTTTTACGTATTTTTCTTACAGCCCTGCAGCAGCAATCTTTCTGAAGACGTGGTGGGAGCAATAGAAGTATGTGAATAATTCTGTTTCGTATAGGTAAAATTGTAATTAGAATTCACATCTCTTCAACTATGGTTTCAAAGACTCAAAGATTTCTAGCAGGAACTTTTTTTTCTTCTTCCTATGAGCAATATGTCCCTTTTTTATGTTCTTTTCTCTCATCACCAACATGACCAAAGCCCAACACCCATCCTTAGAGACCTGAGCTTAAATCAGACTCTCTTTGTGAAGTATTCCCTGGTTACTCTAAGCTGAAAATATTCACTTCCAGTCCTGCATACAAATAGTACTATATTGGTGTCCCTCCTATGACAGCCATCTCTTTCTGCCTCATGTTCTTGCAAATATTTTTGCCCAAGTCTTATCTCCCTTCTAGAGTATAAGTTTCCAGAAGGCAAAATTTGTGCCTGATTTCTCTATTTCCTTTTGCCCATAGAAAAGTACCATTCACATACATGTTCTATCTCTTATATATTTGTTTAATATCATTTGTTTAATAAAGAATATGTATCTGAATATGATAAGTACATATAGCACCCATATTTATATCTTTGGAGTAGAACTAATATCTTTATTAAGTCTGCTCACCACTGTAAAAGTGATAAAATTAGATTGATTGATCGATGTAATTAGAGCCTACATTATTGTAACAACTTATTTTGATGCCATTATCCTCCCTCCAAAAATGGAATAAAAGGCTCAAATGGAATTTTAATTATGTCTTAGATATCACTTCCCAAAGCCTTCCCTGATCCCCAAAGATTTTATTGAACTTTTCATTATAATTCCAAAGAAGTAATTACCATATATTGTAACTGCCAACTCATTTGACTGCTTTGTCTTTAATTTACTTGAGAGCATGAGCTATATCATCATATTGACTTCATTGTTCATACTGTTCAGGAAAACAACTGTGTAGGCTGAAAAATGTTGCCACTGTCCCCAAAAGATGTCCATATCCTAATCCCTTGAACTTGTGTGTGTATTACCTAATATGTAAAAGTGACCAAGTTAAAAAAAATATTGAAATGCCAGGGGCGGTGGCTCAAGCCTGTAATCCCAGCACTTTGGGAGGCTGAGGCGAGAGGATTGTTCGAGACCAGCCTGGGCAACTCGGTGAGACCTCGTCTCTACAATATATCAAGAAATTAGCCGGGCATGGGAGTGTATGCCTGTAGTTCTGGCTACTTGGAAGGCTGAGGCGGAAGGATCGCCTGAGCCCAGCAGGTCGATGCTAGGGGTGGTTGTGAGCGTGCCACCGCACTCCAGCCTTGGCAACAGAGTGAGACTCTGACTCAAACAAAAAAAAATTGAAAAGGAGATGCTTTCCTAGATTATCCTGGTGTGCCCTGAATGTAATCACAAGCATCCTTGGAGGTAAAAGAGAGAGGCAGGAGAGTCAGAAGGATGTACAGCAGCAGAGGCTGGGAAAATTTGATGACTAGCTTTGAAGGTGGAAAGGGGCCAAGGAATGTGAGTAAATTCTAGAAGCTGGAGAAGGCAAGAAAATGGCTTCCCCCTAGAGCCTCCAGAAGGAAAACAACTCTGCCAGTAACATGATTTTAGCCAATGAGATTCATAATGAACTTCTGACTGCCAGAAGTATAGGATAATAAATGTGTGTTTTGAAGCCACCAACTACCTGGTAATATTTACAGCAGCAATAGAAAGCTGATACAATAGCCAACTCATGGCATGTGCTCCATAAATACCTGTGCAAAGAACCACTGGATATTAGGCCTGAAAAATATCTAACAGAATAAGTGCATGCAGGGAACAATTGAGGGTGGTGCTGAGGGAGAAAGGCAGGTAAAGAAAAACTTCATATTTCTAACTGAAGGTGGCCCCGAGAGAAAGGCGCAGGCAAAACACACATGCACACACACACTTCAATTTTTTAGCTTAGGCAATAGAATGGTTAATAGAAAATATTTAAAGAAAACTTTTGCATTTAATTTTGGACATGTTTGCTATTAGTGTTCCTATAGAACATTCAGGTAGAGATATCTAGGAGATAAAAAATTTGATAAAGGAAATCAGGGCATATATGGTGTTACCTTTGTTATGCTTTAAAGTATGAGGTTATTATAGGAAAATAGCTGGAGATTAGACTAGATAGAAAGACAGTTGTGATGTTTCTTGAATGCCAAGGGCTGCCAAACTCAATTCATCAGATGGAAGTTAGAATGAGTATTGGAGGCATTTGAGCTGGAAAATAATGATATCAAAGTGATGCCTTAAAATCAATCTGGTGACCTTAAGTAAAGTGGATTGGTAGAAAGGAAGGCTTAAGACAGAAATATAATTTGGACTTTAGAGATTACTTTCAAAGGCTATCTCATTTGATCCTCACAGCAATCTTGTGAATCAGTAAGACAGAGCATAATCAAAGGCTAGTTTTTTTATGTCATCATGACACTACTTGTTTTTGATGATTATTTCAATCCACATTTAAAGCACTACATATACTTTTTTTTTAAGTTGGTGTCTCACTCTGTCTCTGAGGCTGGAGTGCAGTGGCACGCATACTCCCAGCCACCCCAGCATCGACCTGTTGGGCTCAGGCTATCCTTCTGCCTCAACCTTCCAAGTAGCCGGAATTACAGGCACATGCCACCACACCCGACTAATTTTTGATTTATTGTAGAGACAAGGTCTCGCCAAGTTGCCCGGGTTGGTCAAACCCGCAGGCTCAGGCAATTCACTCACCTCGGACTCCCAAAGTGCTAAGATTACAGACTGAGCCACCGAACCCGGCTTACATATACTTTGTAATGAGCTCAACTTTTTACTACTGTAGTCAGCATTTGAAGGTGTTTTGGTTGAATTCCTTTCCCCCAATATTCAGGGATCAATTATATCCCTTGATTTCCTGTATCAAATTTTTTATTGTTTCCTGGATATCCTCAGAATTTCTCTCACAAAGAACTTTGAGATTTCCATATTGACTCTAATATTCTTCAGACAAGACTTTAAAATCATAGTGCTTAAAAAATCATAGACAACAATGAAGGTGTCTCTGGGGCTACCTTTAGGTATCGTGAAATCACCAGGAATGATTTGTTCAGAACAAAAGGCAGATAACTGGGAGAATACTCAGGTAAATCAGGTTAGCAGCTCAAAATTTCTCACTATTAATATTCCCAATTCAATTATTGCCCTTTGATTTATGAGAGGCTGCTCTGAAGCATTTGTATGAATCATTCAGCACTTAGAGATATGAGGTACAGTGTAGGCCTATCTTTATAGGATTAAAACAGGCTCTGAAGCTGATTTTGCTGGGATTCAAACTCCTCTGAAAGTTCACTTTTGACCCATTCTTTGGCTCTGTCACGTCATTAATTCAGATAAAAACACTACTATTGTTTTGAACATATTTACTGCTGGAATGCATTTTTTCCACAATGCATATTTAGCAACTATTTAGGGGGTCTCAGTATTTTGGTAACCTAGAAATGGTCAGATGGTCAATGTAATCTAAACCCTTGATGCTAAAAGTATGAGTCAAGGACCAGAAGCATTAGCACCACTGGGAGCTTGTTTGAGGAGAGCCTAGAGCCCTCCAATGAGCCTAATAAATAAGAATCTACATTTTTACAACATCCCCAAAGCACTTTTCACTTTAGAAGCTTGGATCTGAAGTACAGAAATCTCAGAAACTATTTTTAATTTTACCTCCTCTAAACTCTCCCAGCAAACATTTCTTCGAGATCATAAGTGCTCCAAGCCCCTCTAACTTTCCTATTTATTTCCTGCCTTCTGGGCAGTTTTTAGGGTCATAAATAGCCAATCATCTGAGGACTAAACTCTGACTTTTCCCTTCTCTCTTTTCCAAATTCCTAAGGGGCCTGGGGAGCCTTGCCCTACAAACCATAAAGTCTCATCAAATGGGTTTTTATTAACCCTGTATAATGTGGCTTACTTTCTAATCTGACTCTGGGATAACATCACACAACAGATAAAGAAGAAAATCAAAAGCCATCTCTTGGGAGAATTTGCTTCTGTGTAGAAGAATCCTTTTCCTGGGGATCCTCAGAGGGCCTACACATTTGCCATTTGGTCTTTCGTAGGGCTCAAACTGCCCCTTATCTCACGTCAGCATTCCCTTCAATGATTTCAAAATTTCTCAGACAGTGCTAAACTTTGTCTGCCAGTTGCCAATCAGGAAATCTTCAAATTCACCTATGATCTGCAGGCCCTCACTTGGAGATGCCCTGCCCTCCTAGGCCAAACCAGTATGTATCTTACCTGTATGGATGTGTGTGGGTGTATGTGTGTGTGTGTGTGTGGATGTGTGTGTTAACTTCTGTCTCCCTAAGATGTATGTAACCAAGCTGCAATTCAACCACCTCGGACATATGTTCTTAGGACCTCTTGGGACTGTGCTTCTGGCCTTGGTCACCGACATTGTCTCAGGATAAACCTTATCAAGCATTTATTTGGCTGAACTTGGAATTTTTCCATCATCATATCTAAAGGGTTTCCAGACTGGAGCACAGTTACTGAATGCACGTGAGGGTATTTTTTTCACAAAACAAACTTCTTGACTATACACATGCCACATTGCCTTTTATCCAACTTAACTTGACTTTGTTTAAATTTGTACAAATCTTAATAAGGAAGGGAGAGGAAGCACAGGTGACAGAAAAAAATGAATTGGAATGAGTGGAATGCATTACAGTTCAATATCTATTTCTCTCTGGTTCCACTTCATGGATAATAATTTCAATTACTGGATATATGATTTTAACCAATTTATGTTAACTAGAAATTCACTCATGGGAAGCAGATAAACTAACTGCAGTTTAACAAATTACTGACAATTTTACTAACTGCATTTTATTAAAACTCAGAGATGGCTTGAATGTGACATTTCCTCATTAGTAGAGCAGGTGAGCAGAAGTCTCTTCTGTAGTGGTATCTCTTTTTTAACTTTTTTCTTTAAAAAAAACAAAACAAAAAACCATCAGCTGGCTCTGTAGGGAGCAAATCATCCACTGGTCCTGGTCCTATTTGTTGCCCTCTGTGTCCACTTCATTTACCTCTCACTATCACGTTACTCATTGAAATTATTCATTTCATCCATATCCTGCATGTCATCATTCTCTCTGAGTCTTTACTATTTCCCTCATCTTCATCCTCCTCCTCGGCCTCCTCCAACCTGGCTAAAGGTATCAGGTTGCTATCTTTTCTCCCCCATGGCTACGTTGACCAAGAATAGGCCACCTCACAGCTCTTATGGGTTGAAAGTCAGGAACCTGTGTCTGGTGCTGCATGCTGGTGGTTCTACAGTCTGGGGTCTCTGGGGTGGCCCCTCTCCCTCAGCTCCACAAGGCATTGCCATGTTGGAAACTCTGCAGTGAACCCTACCTCATGGCTCCACTAGACATGACACTAATGGGGACTTTCTGTGATAGCCCTATCTCTGCAACAGGTCTTCTTCTAGAATCTTCTGCATCCTTTCAAATCGAGGCTTTCTTAGGCATCCTTTCAAATCTAGAGGGAGGTAGCCATGCCTCCACAGCTCATGCATTCTATGCACCCGCATGTGAATGAACATTACCAAGGTTGACTGCAAATGCCTTCCAGAGGGGCAGTCCAAGCTACATCTGGGTTTGCTTGAGACACAGCTGAGGCAGCCAATGAGTGCTGCCCTGGGATGCAGGGAGCAGAGATTTGAGGTGGCCTTGGGCAGCGAGTGCTAAAGTTCTGAGATAGGCCTGGGCCCTTCCCTCCAAGTTGTTCTGCCCTTAAGGCCCTAACACTCTGGGCCTGTGAAGGGAGGGACACCCTCAAAGATTTCTGAAATGCCTTGTATCATTCCTCCTGTGTCTTGTTTAATAACATTTAGCATTCTTATATGTATACAAACCTCCTTATCAAAAGATTGTTCGACCACACCCTTGGTTTTCTGTCCTAAACACACTTTTTAATTTTTAAATGGCCAGGTCTTTACATTCTGCTCCCCTTTTGATACAAATTCCATCTTTATTTGCTTCTCCCTTAAAAATCTAAGCCTGCAAAAGACTGAATGGACCTTCTCTTGGCCAAGGGACCTCAGAGAAACCTTGAAAACTGAGTTCTTGGCCGTGACTGGATGGGAGGTCAGACACACCTCATCATACCCCCTCCCTTGCTAACCACCATTAGGCCATATTCTCTAAGGGCTAAGCAGAAACCAGCCCTTTCAAAATACTCCACCATTGATATCAACCAACTACCTTACACTGTCTTTTCTTTTTTGCCTGATAAGAGACCACTGACCATAAAGTGGTTCTGGACAGTCTATGGAGGATGTACAGAGAGGTATTTGTGTCCTCTGCTTCACCTTTTGACATCAGAAGGTCAAAAACTCCACTTTCAGATTATGCTAACACAGTCATTTTTTTTGTACATGAGTCCTATGAAGGTGCACAAATTTCAATTGCACATGCACGTTTTATCTTTCATAAATACTTGTGACTCCTCCTCTAGCTTATTGAATATATGTATATTTGATCATCACATTCAGCATAGATCCCTGTCTTATTCTTCCACACTTTGTCTGTTTTTGGCTTCTGGATGGAGGCTATGCTTCCCAGTCTGTCAGAATGACCACCCTGTAGGCTACAACCCTTTATGAGAAATAAAGTTCTCCTTTCCAAACAAAGAATCTTGGCATTCTTCACTTGACAGTGATAAGCGGCCAAGATGAGCCATACAGCACTCTAGACATTCTGCTTACAGTTTTCTTCTGCAAATATCCTAGTTCACTGCTTTTATATTTTGCCATCCACAAATGAATAAGACATGGACAAAATTCAGTCAAGTTTTTTGCCACTTTATAACCGGAATGTCATTTCTTCTAATTTCCTGTAAGATCGTCTTCATTTCCATCTAAGACCTCATCAGAATTGCCTTTACTATCCATTTTTCTACCAACACTCTGATTATGACCACTTAGATTATTACTAAGTAGATTTAGCCTTTCTCTACAGCTGTCTTCTTCTAAGCCCTTGCCAGAATCACCCTTAATGCTCCATTTATGAAAATCTAGGGTTTTTCCAGTATTCACTTCCTAACTCTCCCAACCTCTACCCATGACCCAGTTCCAAAGCCACTTCCACATTTTTGGGGCATTTGTTATAGTAACACTCCTCTTCTCCGGTGTCAATTTTTGTCTTTGTCTATTTATACTACTGTAACAAAATGCCATCAGCTAGATAATTTATAAAGAACAGAAATTTATTTCTTGCAGTTCTGGAGGGGAAGATCAAGACACTGGCAGATTCAGTGTCTGGTAACGACCCATTTCTCATAGATGGCAGAGACTAGATGTCATTACAGGGAAGAAAAGATACAAGGTGCAAAAAGGACAAACACTGTTTCATCGCATGGTGAAAGGGCAGAAGAGAGGAAACCCACTTCCTCAAGCCCTTTTGTAAGGCAGAGCTCTCATGAATTAATCACTTTCCCAATGCCTTGCCTCTTAATACAACTACAATGGGAATTAAGCTTCAATGCATGAATTTGAGGGGAATATGAAGGACATTCAGATCACAGCAGTGCTACAGATAAGTGTGGTTACAATATTTTAATTAGTGTCATTTTTACTGAATTACAAAAGCAAAAATCTCAGCCCCTGCCCAAAATATGCCCATAGTCTGCTGACACAAGTCCTCATAAAACAGATGATGAATGAACTAGATTATATATAATCAATTCAATGACTTAAACATACAGTAACACTGGTTTGGATTTTGTAGGAGATACAAACATTAATAAAATGGACTCCTTTTCTCAGGGAAAGTACATTATGCTATAGTGAAGTTGATAGGTAAAAACTTGCTACTAAAAGAAGACAGAGTGAAATGAATGTTAAATAGTGGTGCACGCAGCATATCAAGGGAATACAAAGAACAAAACACTGAATTCTGACAGAGTATTGAGGAAGAGTTTACAGAGCATGACTCTTTGAAGAGTCTTAAAAGGTGGGCAGAGAATGTGAGAATGCATTCCAGGTTGAAAAATTATGACAGGCCAAGGCACAGAAGCATGAAGGTGCACATGTGAAAACGTGTTGAGTATAGGTGGCTACATCTGGGAAGGAAATGGCCCAGAGAGAAAAAATAGAAAAACTTGTCATTTTAACTATAACTATTTGTATTGCTGAGTTTTTTTTTCCAACATGCATATATTACTTAATTTTTTTCAATTTAAATTATGTCATATCTGAAGAAAAAAATGTGGTAAGTTGTGCGAGAAAAAAAATATAAAAATTTCCATTATGTCATGTGCTAATTACAGGCACCAACAGTAAAACCAGGGGTTAGAAAAAGCAGAAGTTTCCCCAAAAAGGAAATGTATACAAAGGAAATAAGATTCGAGTTGGCCTTAAATGATAGGTTAGAGATAACTAGGTAGAAAAGAAAGAGAATTGAAAGAGAACTAGAATGATTTGCCATTTCAATCATGCTTTCTTGCCTGACCCAGTTTGCCTGAGTGGAATTGTGCAAACAATCCTGGAACATCTCTGCCACCATGAGTACATATTGCCTTGGTTAAGTTTAAAAGCGCATGAAATGAAGCATGCTACAAAGAAATGGAGTGTTTTTCACCTTGGTCTTTAAAGTTCCTCTTTAGCAATTTTTATCTTCTCTCCAAAAGCTTAGAACAATTTAAGTTCACAGCACTGATGTTCACTTCTTTCTTTTCTTTCACATTTCAGTGTGAATAGTGAACTTCCTACAAGTAGAAAATCTGGATACTTTTATTGGATTTTAAAAAGAATATTCTTATAGCATCATTAGTTTTTTACATGCATATCATGCACTTAAAGAAAAATAATAATAAATCGTATTTAAAGAATTGAGTAGACATATTACTAACCCAGTTAAAGTACATCCTAAAGTAAGCGCTTGAAGGTCACACTGAAATGCTAACTAAATTACCCAAAATATAAATGAACATGAGTTAAGTCTATGTTAAGTACTATTGGTAGAACCTAGTGCATTTTCATGTTTCATCAATAATTAGTTGATAAATAAACTTTTATTATCTTAATAGTCAATGCTGATTATATTTGCCTTTTAAATAATACTTCACTTGCTCAGAGAAATAATGAGAATTTTATTAGCTTAATTATTTCTATGTCTCTTTTTTTCACCTCAACAATTGCATTTGTGAACCTGAATCCAAGTTTTTTAGGCCCTGGCACAGACCAATCCCTTTATTAGCAAGTGGGTCAGAATCTGCATATGGGCCTTACCATCTGCAAAAGGCGAACCATCTGGACGGAAAAGAAAGATGACCTTAGAAAACCTGCTTTTTCTTTAAAATTAGACATCCCAGAAGCAAGTTTTCTGTGTCACTGAGGTCCAGGTCTTCTCCTGGATGTCAGCATGTCTAGTGAGTTCAGCTGTTCATTAGAAGAGCAGGCCAATTTCAGGTCCTGCTTCTGGGGAAAAGTCAGGCACTCTGAGGAGAAAGCTTAGATACTCTGAGGATTTTCCAAGTATGTCAACTCAAAATTGAGAGACCAAACATGGCTAGTGGGGTATAGAATATGCACACTCCTTACTTAAGGGCTCAAATGTGGGCACCCCTCCAAAATGTCCTCCTCCCTGAGGATTTCATTCTGCCAAGAACCTTTTCCAGATCTCCCCACAAATCAAACAGCATTATCCACTGTCTTTTCCCTACATCTAAGGATTCAACCTCATGCATTACTTCATCTAACTATGGTTCCTGGGACTTCAGCAAGGTCTACAGCCCAAGTAAGTCAGGTCCAATTAGAAAAAGAGTCCTTTCCAGATAGTTCAAAAGAGGCCTTAAATACAGAGAATTAACAACAAAAGTGGTGGAAGAGGTACCAAAGGGGTGATGAGGAAATCCATATGTTAGCAGTAGCAGAAAGTCACTACCTAAGGCTGCAGGAATTAAAGGGGGAAAATGTAGGTTTACTAGCAGCCAGGAGCCAGGGATGTCCAGTCAAAACTGGAACCATGGAGGGGAAAATGGAATAGTAGGCTGGTACTACCAAAAGAAGTACAGCCATTACTATAAATATGCCCCAAGTCAGACAGCAATAAGGGGAAGAAAACCCTGGCTTCTGGACCTCTCTAGTTTCCAGTCTCCTGCAGTTCCCTTTACTGGATGAGCCAAATGAAAACCAGCAGGGCCAACTCCTTGTAATACAAAACAGAGTAAGAGAAGTGTGAGGATGGATCTGAGCAAACACTAAATGACCGACCTGGTCCCTTTTCCACCCAGGACCGGAGGTCAGGCAGTCAATATGCATCCTTCTCTCCAAGGTTCTTCAGGAGGACGTCTGGGGCCCACACACAAGAGGAACAGCTTTTATAAGCCTATGTCTTCTAGAGTGAGTGAGCTTTTTCTCTCCAAGCAGTAACTGAGATTTGCCTGACATGTGGCAGCTGCTGAAGAGCGCTACCTAATGCTGCCAGCCAAGAGCCACCGTCTCATCACAACTGTGGCATCAATACTCTTGCTTTAGAACACAACATCCTTATTCCACCGGAGCACTTATAGTCCCTGATGCCATTGAATTTGTTCACTGTGGACCTGGATATCTTCTAGTTCCTCCATAACATATTGCATTTAGTTGGGATGATCAACTGTAGCTGCTATGTAAAGATACACCAAATTCTCAGTGGCCTAACACAATAAAAGAGGACTGGGAGCCCCGATTCAGAAATATCTAGGAGCATCATAGTCCAAACCTTGGTGACTTAAACCTAACCCTCCTGTTGAAATTGCTAATTATCCTCTAAAATCACATGTAGGGAGCATGCCATTTACTTAGTCCTGTCACTTGCCCACTGCTCAAACTACTCAATGGTCCACTCCCCACACTGGTTAGTGTACCTACAGCCACACTAGTTCCATAGGGCTGCAGTTCTCCAGACTAGAGTCACTTCTGACATCTGCCACCATTACTGCCTACCTATCCTTCTCAACCAACCACTATCATCATATCATGTGCTAAATCTGTGCAAAATCTCCCAATGGATACTCTCTGTGCAAGAAAGGGTTTTCAGACAAAGGAATTGAACAGCTATACCCCATGGTGAATAGTTCTACCTTGTAATTTATCAGTGCCTGAATTCTTATCCTCACCAGTGTTTTACTTCCTTTTAGGGATCAAAGTTGAGGCTAGACTATTGATACAACCATCAGGACTCTAAGAAGCATCATCAGAGGATCTCCCACCACCTCAGGGCACCTGGTGTTTTTGTTCAATGAATGGCAGTTCAATAAAAATATGAACACCAGAATGGTGAACCAACCACTTTGAAATATACTTTCAATTGTACGATTAATCTTAGAATGTGAAGCTAGCTCCCTGCACTCCTTTACAAAAAATAATCTCTTCCTCAGAGATCTTGTTGATCTATGACCTGTTGAACCAGAATTGCTAAGGCACCCACAACGTATTCAGGAAGCTAAGGAGTAGACAATGACCATCAGGATGTGGTGTGTCAGCAAAAGCATCTGTGATATCATTTGATCTGTGAATGCACAAGTTCATATAGTTCTTCATACACATATTATCTTGTATTACTTCTTCAGAATGACTGAACTGAGTAACAGTAGGGATTGTTGTCCACTCTCCTGGCCCTGATTCCTACTATATTTGGTCTCTGACTTGCTCCCTCATGTGGACATCACTCTTCTTGGAGTGATTGTGATCTTCAACTAGATTGTTCATTTTTTTCCCCTTGTACGTGCAGATAAAGCTGTTCCAGCATGCCATCCATGAACTTTTCTGATTCCATAAAACATTTGGCAATCTGATCTCCCCATGTCTTTTTGGTTATTTCTTCTTTTCAAAGTCAGTGTTTAGTTTTTGTCAAAGTTATACTTTCACAGGGTTTAAAACACAAATAGTAGTCATATAATGAAAAACAGCAGTCAGCCACTATTGTCAGATTTTTCTCTCCACAGGCAATCTATTTCAACTCTCTTGATTATTTATGTGGTATCTACCTTCATATTATGAATATACTTGTCTTGTTTCTTTTGCCCTCCAACTTTCAACATTTTAAAATTCACAGAAGACTGAAAGAATGAAAGGTACCTTTCACTGAGATTCATCAACTGTTAACATTTTACCACATTTGTATGGTTTTCTCTCTCTTCAATGAACTATTTACAGGTGTAAGTTGTAGATTTTATAACACTGTATAGCCAAATACTTACATATTTTGTAAAATAAGGGATTTCTTCTTCATTATATCTCCTGGCTTTTGAGGACACTGTTTAAGGAATTCAGGGGCTACGTTAACAAACCAACTCAGAAATCACAGAACAACAGCCTCATGAGCATTTCTACTGATCACAAAAGACTTGCATCCCTAAATTGCCTAGTAGTGCGTTCCTGGCTCATCTACCTTGATACCATAGGATTTGAATACAGCTTCCTGAATTCTTCTACCTATAATATTCTTTTCCATAGAAATTATGAGCTCCATTTTCACTGCTTTCCTTCAACCCTCATTGCCACTTTTGCTTTTTACAGACACTAATTACGTCCAGCTGATTTCCAGAACTAGTAATTAATAGGACCTAAATCATACTTTCAATTGTAAATAATGACATTAAGCAGCACCAAGCCTGGAGTGTGAGGTATCCTTTGGGCTTTCCTGTTATATCTGTGTTTACTTTTGTACTAAAAGCAGAAGAAACTAAACATGATGAAAGTCATCAACCTCCTCCTTAATAATTTTATTTTTCTTCCTCCAGGCATATACATGCCATCATTCATGAAGTACACTATGCTTCAGATTCCAGAGGCCCTACTGAATGATGCAAGATGGGTATCCACCATATGTTACACAGAAAATAGTGCTCTCTTGTAACTTGCTTTTCCTAGGGGACCAGTAGTAAAAGTCCCTCTCTTTCTGGAAATTGGAATATCTCTTAGAGGAGTAAAACATTCTAGGATGAAATCTGGCTTTTACCGCATCTGGGAGACAATGTGGAAAAGTAGTATATGAGTCAACCTAGAAAATCTGAGCTTCCCAGGGTGGGAGATCCAGGTGTCTCCTCCATCCTCTTTCCCCTAACTACTCAGGAGCAGGGGAGGGGACTTACAAAATCATGTTCTCAAGAGCCTGAAATATATACTGAGCTGAAGACATCACACAAGGACTCATCTGGAGATGGTCTGAGGACAGAGAAGAGACCAAGTGAAGAAAAGGGGTGAAATGTGCACTGTTGGGATATTTAGAAAAATAAATCTGAACACCTAGGACTCCAGAGGGAAGACCCTTTCATTTAGAGTCCACATGGACAGTCAGGATGAGGGAAAAGCTTAAGGATGTTTTATGGGCAGGAAAGTTGATCTTTGGTTTTCATTTTTCTTTTGTATGTTTGTTAACCACATACCAAGTCTGACAATTAAGTTTACAAACATACCACTGTGTGCTTATGTTGGCAGTACTATACAAACAACTTGGTAAGGTTTCATAACCTTGATGTACCAGTGCCTCACTGCTGTATTCATGTCAACATGTGGCGGTGTCTTGCTGAGTGGTGTTCATTATTGTTGTTGCATGTTTTTGTGTGCCATCGCTAGAATGTTGGAGGTTGAATTAGAGCAACAAACAAACATTAAATTTCTTGTTAAACTTGGCAAAAGTGGAAGTGAAATCAGGGACATGTTAGTCCACAATTATGGGAATAATGCCATAAAGAAAATGGCAGTGTACAAGTGGACTAATCATTTTTCTGAGGGGAGAGAAAGCATCACTGATGAAAAGAGTTCAGCAAATAACGAGCAGAACTGATAAAAAACATTGCACAGATTCATCAAATTGTACATCAAAATTGTCGGTTCACTATGAGAAGCATAGCAGACCAAATAAACATCAATAGAGAAACAATCAGGAAAATCTTAACTGAAAATCTTGACACAAGAAAGGTATGTGCAAAAATGGTCTCAAAGGAGCTATTGCAACATGACAATGCACCAGTTCACACAGCTGTCTGTGAGGGAGTTTTTAGCCAGTAAATAAATAACTGTATTGGAACACCCTCCTTACTTGCCTGATCTGACCCCCAATGACTTTTTATTTACCTGATGGGAAAGTAAATATTGAAAGGAAGATATTTTGATGACATTTGGGATGCCAAGGGTAATATGATGACAGCTCTGATGGTCATTCTAGAAAAAGAGTTCCAAAATTGCTTTGACGGGTGGACTAGGTACTGGCATCAGTCCATAGATTCTCAGGAGGAGTACTTTGAAGGTGACTGTGGTGATATTCAGCAATGAGAATGAGTTCGTGAACTTAATTGTCATACCTTGTATTTCCTCTGGACAGACTTCCTTTGTGGCCAATTAAAAGTCCAAATCATGTATAACAGTGCATGCTTAGGGTGTTTTTAATGTTTATTTAAACTGTCTTGAGCAGGGAAAACTTTTGTCTCTCAAGTGAGAATCCCTAAGAGCTTACTGACAACTTACTATTATTATTATTTTAAAGCAGTCATTAGCTCTTCTTCACGATAACCCTTCTACTCCAAGAATTCTGGCAAAAGGTTAAGTTGGCCTTTAAGTTTCCCCAGTCATTTTTTATTTTCCCCCCTTTCTCTTCATGACCCAAGTCAGAAAGAGGAACTACAGCATCCCAAGCATTTCTCTACTAGAAAAACAATTTCTGGTTTGTGTTTTTTTAATCAATAAAAGAAATGCCTTTCTGTTTTTAGCTACTGTTTATTATTTCTAAGAGAAGCCCAAACTTATTCCTTCCTTCCCAAAGAGCACTTCAGTTGTGCATTTTACAAAATTAAATGTACATTTAATAATTCCCATAGCAACTATTATAGACAAGATCTGGACCGACTGCTTTCTAAAACAAACACCTCTTCAAAGAGGTGATAAAATCTCAATTTATATGAAAATATAGCATCCAGATTTCACAGACATCAAACTTAGAAATCATTAAATAGGGAATAAATGTAGAATCAGCACAAAGAAAAATGACAAATTAAGTCATATTGATGAGTTCTAAATATCTACCATGAGCATGGAAAAAAACGTTAAAATTGGCCTTCACATGAAACACTTTTCTTTAACTTCACTGAATCACTTTGAAACTCTAGTATGAATTTTTACAGTCCTGCTTCTCTGAGTGTGCTCCACAGATCAACAGTATCAAATGTTTAGCATGTGTGTTTATGATGCACATCTAGGGTTCTATACCAGATGATTCTCATCCACACTAACGTTTGAGAACCATTATGAGGGGTAAGCAAAAGTGGAATAATTATTTGAAAGAAATAATTTTACAAACATATAAGATCAATGATAATTATAAAAATAACCACAAACATTTCTGCATTTGGAGATACAAGCTGAAATGTTACTTACTAAGGAATGACATAGCATCTACATAGGCATTATTGGTCCTGAGTTGATCATCGTTGAACTTGAGTGATGGAAACATGGAGGCATGATACTGTTCTCTTTTTGTGTATACTTAAATTTGCCATGCTACAAAATCTTTTAACATGTTGTCACATCACATTTCCAAACTCAGAAGAGACATTGACCATAAAGTGACTTACCTTTTTTCACATGATGAACTAAGAATAACTAATCAAGATTGCCCTAAGATTATTCATTGTGCATCTGATATTTAATCTAATTGTGACTGAGATATAGTTGATAAGATAAATACACAAGTTTACATTTGAAAGTATTTTTTTCTTTTGAAAAGAGTGTTCTAGTTATAATAGTCACTTAAAATTATGTGTATTTTTTTTACCCTCTCAGCATTTCTCAGTGTTTCCAGTAGCACTTATTAATTATAATAGCTGTGATGTAACATCACCTTTCATTTTCTGATCTTTTTCTTTCCCACATGACCCTGTCTCCCTTGAAAAATAAGACTCTTACTTTGGAAAAGCGACTTTAATATCTGGGATCAGTAGGAAGGGTCATGTCTCATTTATTAATATGTTGAAGTCTTTGTCCCTTTAGTCTTTTTTGATCTGAAGAAAAATAACTTCATTTTTTTCTACTAGCACCAAATACCCGGAGGCATTGAACTCTTAGCCTCTCTATGCCTGGTAGCTGCTTCTTAGAGGGCTAAATTCTTCTTAGATTGGTTTGTACAAGTAAAACAATTTGAAGTACGTCCATAAGGCTTATGAGATCAATAGACTGGTCTACACAGGAGATGGCAGACTGGTTCTAAGAGTTGTCCAAGTCACAACTGTCTTTCAAACAACTCAACAGTGTTAATAAATAGACATCAGCAAGATTGAACTAATCAGTATTTCCTAGTTTCTGCCAATCACACTATTATGCAGACAGATGTAGACAAAGTCATAATTGGAATAGTCTACAGTCATGAATATAGAAATAATCCAAGCCTTTTAGAAGAAAAGGTGCTATGATGAAACTATATTTTAAACTTACTTCTAGTGATATTTTTTAAAAGAGAGGGGGACAGAAGGAAGCAATCAAGGGGAAAAGAACATAAATATGGAGGAAAAATATTATTTTAAAATAAATTAACTTCTTGTTAATGAAAACAAAGCTAAGCTGTTGGGGGAACACACTTTGTCTATCATGCTGTCTATGGATCATATTGACTATACTTAATTGTGCGTGGTGATGACCTTGGATTCTACATATATATATATATATATATATATATATATATATATATATATAGAGAGAGAGAGAGAGAGAGAGAGAGAGAGAGAGAGAGAGAGAGAGAGAGAGAACGAGAGAGTCAGAGTCTCAGTCTGTTGCCCAGGCTGGAGTGCAGTGGTGTGCTCATGGCCAGTCCTTCATTGACCTGCTGGGCTCAGGCGATCTTCTGCCTCAGCCTTTCAAGTAGCCAGAACTATAGGCACGCACTACAATGCCCAGCTAATTTTTTCATTTATTGTGGAGACAAGGCCTTGCCAAGTTGCTCTGGTTGGTCTCAAACCTCTGGACTCAGGCAATCCTCTCACCTCGGCCTCCCAAAGTGCTGGCTATATCTTTTATAGTCAAAAAATATATTGTCTTCTCAAACAGGAAAGACTCAATTCTGTTGCTTAGAAATGCAATCTTTCATGTTAAAATTATAAAGTAAAACAAAATTAATCAATCTAGAAACTGGATTAGCAATCACTTGTAAGCAGAAGGAAGAGTTGTAATTGGAAAGCGGCACAAAGGGCTTGAGAGATGCCGACAATGATCTCTTTTTTGAACTGAGAGGTGACTACAAGTGTTTGCAGTCACAAAAATTCATCAATCTATATGTTTATGTTTTATACCTTTTTGAATGTATATTTTACAATTTTTAAAAAATGTTTAATCACTGTACTTTTGATTTTACTGTGAAAACTGGTCTAAAAATAATGCTGCTAAAATAATAATTAAAATGTCTAAATAAAATTCTTTTTAAAGTTTAATAAAACAACTACTCAGGAGACTATGATTTACAACTGGTTTGCTAATCGTGGCTCTGATGAATCTGAAACGGGACCCCAATGAGTATTTCCAATAGAAGCTTTTCCACTGTTAAAAATATTATGCATATGGAAATGGTATACACGTGCATTACTGTACATTTTTTTATTTCTCCAATAAAGATGTTGTACTTGAAGCAACAGTTTCAGTACCTGGATAAGTGCAGAGAAGCCACTTTCAGCTAATATTTTTGACTGAGCTCTTCTAGCCTGTCTTCTGTAAAGTTTTCCAATCAAAGCACTGAGGACACTTGGTGCTCCCTCACCAAATATAGGCAACTGCCATTTCTGAAATCCTCCTTAGGCATTCCCCAGTCCAGGCTGGCAAAGCCCAAACCAAAGCTCAGACAACATAAGTAACATACATGTGACTACAAAACCACACCACAAGTTATCTGAGGTCAAGTGGCAGTACTCATACCATAAAACAACCCCAAATAAATCTGATTTTAGCACTCACATTAATTTATTTCATTCAAGGCTTCATTTACTAATAATCAATATTCATAAACTCAGGTCAATAAAATTATGAGAACTCTTAGCACCTTTAAACCTGAGTCTAGACATTACCAGGAAAATTTTATCCCAACAATATCATGCCAAATAAAAAATACAAAATGAACCGGCTGCAGTGGCTCAGCCCATCATTCCATCATTTTGGGAGGCCGAGGCAAGAGGATTGCCTGAACCTGGGGGTTTGAGATCAGCCTGGGCAACTTGGTGAGACCTCGTCTCTACAATAAATCATAAAAACTAGCCGGATATAGGGGCGTGTGTCTGTAGTTCCAGCTACTTGGAAGGCTGAGGCAGAAGGATCGCCTGAGCCTAGCAGAACAAGGCTATGGTGGCCATGAGTGTGCCACCGCACTCCAGCCTAGACGACAAAGTGAGACTCCAACTCAAAACAATAATAATAGTAATAATAACAATACAAAATAATAGAAGCAGGAGATTTTTTTAAAAAGTGTTTTCTAAAGAATGAAAGAATGCTACATTTCTAGCTGCAGTGGGACATTAGCAAAATAAAATGAAAGCAGATATGTTTTGTGTTAACATAGGGCTGGACTGAACTCATCACCCAAGTTACCACTTAGTTACTACTCAGTGCCTTAACATCACCCCCCAAGCATCTAACCCAGGCACTATTCCCGAGTGTCTCCAAGCTGTCCATAGCCTCCTCAGTCTAACGTTCCCTACATCTCACTATCTCTCATTTAGTCAACTTCTCTTTATTTTCTCCAATTCTATGCCCAGGAACTTTTTATTCTCTAACACTTAACGTTGTTCAGTGTTCTTTCATTCACAGCTACTTCTGGACCAAAAAATAAAAATAAGTTCTTCTGGAGCCTAGACTCAATTCACCCAAGAAAATAGTGAACATGTGGGGATTTTAGAGATGGGAGTGTGCCTGGGTGGAGGAGTGGAAACAGCTACCATCAAGGAGGTAATGTCCAGTCAGAGGGTATGGATATGTGAGCCGGCCACAAAGCCAAACCTTAGCATGACAGCCTAAACACTCAAAAGTAGTCACAGGAGTCCCAACACCAATGTTTGAAAAATTCTTAGAAAAACATTCTGTTTACCCAAGATAGGGCCTCAGTGAACAGCTGTAAAAGTTTGTTTGGAAGCTAAAATATTTGAACCATCAGTTAAGGAAAAAATTATAAAAAAGATCCTTAGTAAAGTAAGATTTGAAATCATTGCTCCAGGGAATAGGAATTTAGGCTATTTATATTCTAACAGAATCTAACATATACAAGCCGATAATTTGAAAGTGATTAACAATCAGTCCTAAAAAAAAAAAAAAAAAACTAGTTGAAACTATGTCATTCATTACACAATGCTATTACAAGTAGACTCTACATAATATCAATTAAAACACTATAATGCTACTCTGTTGCAAGTCTTACTAGATCTGAAGAATCTGAAGTACCTGTTACCTTAGTGCTGCCAATTAAGTTTGTATATGCAAAAATATATTTGCTTACTGTTGTTAGGAGATGGTCTGTTTGCAAGAGGTAGGATACTTTTGCTTTTCTTCTCAAGACTCGAGGAGATGTTCCATGAAATACACACGGAACAGACAGATACCTTCCTCACAAGGTGTCTATAAAATATGCCCTCGAATGATAGTTCAACTGGCACCTCTGCCACACTTGAGTAATGTTGGGAAAGTTCCCTAGCTTCTATGAATCTATGATTTCTGAAATACCAATATGAAATCGAAGATCAAACAAGCAGAAAATACACATGAAAGCATTTTGCAAACTGCAAGGGAAGAATTTTAATACATATAAATATAAACATAAATAAAATGCATGTTCATTTTATTGACTGTTTCTCAGAGAACTCTGACTAATACACAAATAAGCACCTTCATATTAATGAATTTGTTATAGTTTAGCATATAAATATTAAATGAATGAAATATGCAAAAACTTAAAAATTACCATTAAAGCAAATTATCTTTAAAATCTGTATGAATGAAATCAAAAAGCAATATTACATACTGGTTTTACCAATTTAAATTAATTTTGATTGCTGGAGGATGAGTGGTAAGCAATGAGCAATTAATATATATAAATTTTTCAGACTTCTTCCTTTTGTTATTTCCTCTTTTGCACTGTCTGCTCCTAACTTTTTGGTAAAATGTTCTAGGACTTCATTTTACTGAGGAAAATATAACAGCAATATAGCATTCAGAGAATTCAAGGTTCAACTACCTGATTTATTAGAACAGAAGCTTAGCCCAAATGTGCCGCTTCTCTAGAGCACCAAAATTACTAAAATCCATGTAGACCTTGAAGAGAAAAATAAGATATAGCAGTTGCAAATAAGTTGATATCTGACAATTCATGTGTCAGCCACTCTAGGGATATGGTAGAAAATTGACTTTTATAATGAAGTGCTATTCATCCTTTCAAACATAGGCTCACTTGTACCTCCTGAGGTTAAGACATGGGTGTTATTCTGTCTGTTCAAAACCTTATGATTCTTAAAATTCTGCTGACTTTCTGAGCTCAATACTAATAGGATATAATTATCCCCGGTCCATAATATACTTATCGCCCGTGGAATGTTAGAACACCCCTCACACCACAGATATTTTAATGCATTAATTTATTGGTTGATTCAGCAAATGCTTACTTGCACTCATAAACTACCATATTCTGAACTAGGCACTGGGCAGAACAGATGAGAGTGGACCTTCAGTTACTCATTGTCCAAGGTGCTGTGTACAGGTGTGTAAATCAGCATCCGATGGGCACAGAATATTATATAGAACAGAGAAGTTGCTACTTGTATACAAATTCAAAACAGTTTTCATCAAAGTCACGTACACACCCAAACTGGCACCTCGGCCACACAAAAACTGAGGACCCCTGCAGTTTTTGCCAATGCTGACCTCAACAGACAGAGCTCCATGGAGACAACACTGCTGCACCCTCCCTGAAGCTAAAACTGTTGTTATGAATCCTAAATCCAGATATACCACACCCCACACAGCTAGTACCCTCACACTTACCTTTAGATAAAGATCTTTCCCAATTCAAGTGAGTTCAAACAGGTTGAAAAATGTGACTGCTCCCTCAAATGTTGACGTCAATACAAGTCTACAAGAAACATGAAACATCAAGAAAACGTGGCACTACTGAAAAAACTTGATACTTTTCCAGAAACTGACCTCATCAAAATGTCGCTCTACAAACTGCCTGACAAATAATTCAAACTAATTGTTTTAAGAAAATTCAAAAAGTTAAAATAGAATGCAGATAAACAATTCAATAGAATTAGAAAACACCACATGAACAAAATTGAAGGATCAACAAAAAAGATATAAATTATTTTTTTAAAGAACCAAACAGAAATTCTGGAGCTGAAGAGTGAAATGAAAAATGTAATAGAGAGCTTCTACAAAAGACTCAATCAAGCAGATGAAAAAATCTGCAAACATGAAAACAGGTCATTTGAAATTACCCACTCAGAGGAGAAAAAAAAAAAAGAAAAGATGAAGTAAGCCTTTGAGATTTATGGGATAGTGCCAAACAAACTAATACACACATAAGAATCTCAGAAGGAGAAGAGAGAAAGAAAAAGAAAACTTACCTAAAGAAATAATGGATAAAAACTTCCCAAATATTAAGAGAGAAGTGGACATTTAGAAACTCAATTTATAAAGCTCAACATTAAGTAAACAGAAAAAATTTTAAGAAGACTATGCCTAGACACAGTGTTACCAAACTATCAAAAGTCAAGGACAAAAAGAATTTTGAAAACAGCAAGAGAAAAGCAACTAATCACATATAAGAGAATCACATTAAAACTATTAATACATTTCTCAGCATAAACTTTGCAGGCTAGGAAAAAGTAGGATGATATATTTAAACAACTGAAGGAAAAACTGTCAACCACAATATCTGGCAAGATTGCTAAAAATGAAGTAGAGATTAATTCTTTTCCAAATAAACAAACAAACAAAAAATGATGAAGTTTGTCTCCACTACACCTTCCTTACAAGAAATTCGTAAAGGAGTTCTTCAAACTGAAATGAAAATCCTCTAAACAGTACTGTAAAAGCATATGAAAACATACATCTTACAGGCAAAGATAAACATGTGAACATAGACAGATTAATGCAAAAAGGTGGGGAGTGAATTGCTTTTAATCTTATAATATAAAAGTTAACAGATGAAAACTTGTTAATGTATGCAGAATTTAAGAAGTAATCACTAACTCCAGGTACACAAAGTGTAAGGGAGGGTAATAAAATATAACACTTTTAAATGCAATTGAAGTTAAATTCTTAGCAACTTAAAATAGAAGGTTAGAGCTACAATTTATTTTATGCAAGCCTCAAGCTAACTTAAGAAAAAATCTGTAATGGATACACAAAGGATAAAAAAGGGAAAAAAAGGTATATGGCTACAAAAAAGGCATCAAATAACAAAGGAAGATAGCAAAAGAAAAAAGAAAAAGAAAAAACCATAAGACAAACACAAAACAATAAAATGATATTAACTCCTTACTTATCAATATTTACTTTAAATGCATATGCATTAAACTCACCAATCCAAAGGCATTGATTGGCTAAAGTAAACACACTTTTGATGAAAGACGAACATAGGCTGAAAGTGAAGTGATGGAAAAAGATATTTCACACACAGCAGTCAAAAGAAAGTATGGATGAGAGAGAGGATTCTGAAAAGATGGCAGAGTAAGATGCACCAGGAATTGGTCTCCCATCCAGACAAACAATTGCTCTGATGGAAAATGTCTGATGCAACTATTTGGAAGTTTATTCAAAGTTTACAAATCCCAGGGGAAGGCTTAGAGAGTAAATTACAGTTAATTTTGGTCAATTTTGGCTCTTAGGACAGTAGCAGTAACACATCCCCCACTCTTAAGCCTATGGCAAGCAGCTGTGCCTGTGCTCCTGGAGGAGCTTCCAGGAGCCAGTGTGGGTAAAAATGACCCCGGCTCAAAATATCAGGGATCTGTGCTCACATTGTTGATCACTGCTTCTGACCACACATATATAGAAAGAGTAAGATGGTCAATGTGTTCCTCTCTTCTTACTTTTTCAATCCTTCCCCCTCTGACTAAAATAACTTTCAAGAGAGATTAAAAGTGTCTCCTTTATTTTGGTATTTTTCCTCCTTAATTTGGTATTTTTTCCCTTTCATTTTGTGACTATTCCCCCTTAGAGGGCCAGATATTAAAGATTTGGACACTTGAAAATAACTATATACAATGAAAATTAGAAAGTGACTCTGGATACCCAGGGAAAGATACAGACTCAGAAAAGACTTGAAATGACCTTAAATTTATACCACAGGCTGATCTATGGCATACAGACAACCTACAACAATCAAAAAAACAAAAGTAATAACAAAATATAGCAAACCCTGGGTAAAGGGGTAAATCTGAGTTCCAGAATTACCAGATTATTAGATTCAAATGCCCAGTTTTCAATAATAACATAAACAAAAGATTTGCAAAAAAGAAGAGACTATGGCCAAAGGAAAAATAAAATAAAAACAATAGGAACCTAAAAAAGACTTGATGGCAGATCTACTTGACAAAGACTTCAAAATAACCACCTTGAAGACAATCAAAAAGACCTAAAGGAGAATGTTGGGAACATCAAGTCAACAAGTAAACAGCATTTGAAAAACAACAATAACAACAATAGACACAAAAGTAAAGAGACAGAAAACCTAAAAAGAAGCAAAAGAGAAATTCTGGAGCTAAAAAGTACAATAAATAAAATATACTTTTTTTTTTTTTTTTGAGTGGTAGTCTCATTCTGTCACCCGGGCTGGAGTGCAGTGGCATGATTACGGCCACCACAGCCTTGACCTACTGGGCTCAGGCAACCCTTCCACCTCAGCCTTCCAAGTAGCTGGAACTACAGGCACGCACCACCATGCCTGGCTAATTTTTTTATTTATTGTAGAGATGGGGTTGTCCAGGCTGGTCTTGAACCCCTCGACTCAGGTATTCCTCTTGCCTCGGCCTCCCAAAGTGCTGGGATTATAGGCTTGAGCCACTGCGCCTGGCCAATAAAATATAAATTTTACTAAAAAGATCAAAAGGCAGATTTAAACACACAGAAGAAAGAATCAACACACTTGAAAATAGAATAGAAACCATGGAATCTGAGGAACAAAAAGAAAAACAAAATGGAAGACATGAGCAGTGCTTAAAGGACCTACGGGGCACCATAAAGTAAGAAATCCCATGCGTTGTGCGAGTTTCAGAAAGATAAAAGAGAGAAAAAGGGGCAAAGAAAACAGTTGAAAAAAAGCAATAGCTGGAAATTTTCCACATTTGATTAAAGGCATGACATATCTAAGAAGCTCAATAAGTAACGAGTAGGAGAAATTCAGCAAGACACTTGCCAAGACACAATATAATCAAACTTTCAAAAGACAAAAAGAGAATCTTGAAAACAGCAAGAGAGAAGTGAACCATCACATACAAGAGATCCTTAACAAGATTACCCACAGGTTTCTTATCAGAAACTTGAGAGGCCAGAAGGCAGTTGGCGTAGGTATTCAAGTGATAAAAGAAAAAAAAAATTCAACCAAGAGTCTCATGTCTGAAAAAACTGTCTTTTAAAAGTAAGGGAGAAATTAAGGCATGCCCAGATAAACAAAAGCTCATTACCACAAGATCCCTGGCAAGAAATCCTCAAGGCTGTCCAGCAGGTTGAAATAAAAGGACTCTAGGCAGCAACTTAAAGCTACATTTAGAAATAAAGATCTCAGTAAAGGTAAATACATGAGTAATTACAAAAGCTAGTATTATAGTCACAACTGTTTGTGCTTGTACTTTATGTTCTCCACATAATTTAAGAGATGAATACATTTGATAATACAAAAGTATTTGTCTAAAAACGAATATTGTTGTAACTTTGGCTTGTAACCTCACATTTTGTTTTCCATGCAGTTTAAGAGGTTAATGCTTCTAAAAATGTTCTATTTTATGTTTTTGCACGCACCATGCATAAAGATAAAATTTTGTGAAACCAACAACAAAAGGCCAGGTGTGGTAGCTCATGCCTGTAGTCCCAGCACTTCAGGAGGCAGGGGCAAGAGGACTACCTGAGCCCAGGAGTTCAAGACCAACATGGGCAAATGATGAGACCTTGTCTTTACAATAAATTAAAAAAAAAAATTAGCCAGGCATAGTGTCACGTGCCTGTAGTCCCAGCTACTTGGGAGACTGAGGCGGAAGGATCACCTCAACCCAGGAGGTTGAGGCTGTGGTAGCCATAAACGTACCACTGCACTCCAGTCGGAAAACAGAGTAAGACTCCAACTCAGAAAAAGCAACACTAAAAAACTAAAAAGGATAGAGACATAGTAGCTATTATGGAAGCAGAATTTGGGATGTTATTAAAATTAATCTTTAACACATTCAAGTTAGAGTGGTATAGCTTTAGGATACTAAATGTAATCCTCATGGTAGCCACAAGGAAAATAGATATAGGACATATATTCTTCAAAAAATGAGAGCTGATTTTAAATGTTTCACTACAAAGAAATCAACTAAACACAAAGAAAGACAGTAATGCAGGAAATGAGGAGCATAATATCAATAAAGCATACAGAAAACAAATGGCAAAATGACAGAAGCAAGTTCCTCTTTATAAGTAATTACTTTAAATGTAAATGGATTAAACTCTGTCCAAATGAGACTAACAAAATAGATTAGCAAAAACGTGATCCAACTATATGCTGTCTACACCAAATTCAGTTTAGATCCAAAAACAGAAATTGATTGAAAGTGAAGGGATGGAAAAAGATATTTTGTGGAAAAAGAAACCAAAGGAGATCAGGACTGGCTGTAATAATACAAAATAGACTTCAAATTTTAAAAAACATTAACAAGAGACAAAGAAGGATATTATGTATTAGTAAAATGTTCAATATAACAAGAAGATATAAGAATAAAATGTTATAGATGTAATAACACACCATCAAAATATATGCAGAAAAACTGACAGCACTGAAGAGAGAGAGACTTATAATAATAGTTGGAGACTTTAATAACCCATTTTTAGTAATGGGTAAACAATTAGACAGGAGATACATAAGGAAATAGAAAACTAACACAACACAATAAACTGACTAGATCTAACAGACATACAGAACACTACACAACAGCAGAATAATATGTTCTTAAGTGCAAATGGAACTACTTCGGGATGGACCATACGCTAGTCCACAAATTAAATAGCAATATATTTTTAAAGACATATATGCCATATAAAGTACCTTTCACAACCACAATGGAACAAAATTAGAAGTCAATAACAAAAGTAAAACTAGAATATTCATACTTTTGTAGATATTAAACAATCTACTCTTAAATAACCAATAGATCAAAGAAGAAATGAAAAGAAAAATTAGAAAATATTTAGAGATGAATGAAAGCAAAAATACAACATACTAAAACTTTTGGGACATAGTCAAAAGAGCACTATAAGCTATACATGATTACATTGAAAATTAAGAAAGGTCTCAAATCAGCAACCAAACTCTGCAAATTAAGAAACTATCAAGAGAAGAACAAACTAAGCTTAAAGTAACCAAAAGGAAGAAAACAATATATATTAGAATAGAGAAACAAAATAGAAAAAAGAAAAGCAAAAGTAAAAAATCAATTAAAACAAATATTTTACAGCCACCGTAGCCTCGACCTGCTGGGCTCAGGTTGTTTGAAAGGATTAACAAAACTGGCAAATGTTTAGCTAGATGGACTAAGGAAACAAAAGAAAATGACCAAATCACAAAAATTAGAAAAGAAAGTAGAAACATTATTACTTATTCTACGGAAGTAAGAATTATGAGATAATGCTATGAAAATTTGTATGAGAACAAACTGGATAACCTAAATGAAATGAATAAATTTCCCCAAACACAAAACTTATCAACACTAAAAAAACCCAGCTAATATCATAATCAATGGGGAAAAACATAAAGTTTTCTCTCTAAGATCTGGTAAAAGGCAAGAATGCCTCATCTCAGAGTTTTATTTCAAAATAGTAGTGGAAGTTCATGCCCAGGCCTGCATGGATACGTGCAATAACATGAATATGCGCAAGGTTGCCAGTACAACAACGGCATTCCCCTTCATTATCAAGGGAAAGAGCAAAAAGACATTTAGGAAAACAAAACAGCAGCAAAAGTAAATAAATAAATGGTATCCAAATCAGAAAGAAATAGTAAAATGATCTCTGTTCTCATGTTCACATGAAAAACCCTAAACATTAAAAAAAAAAAAACTTGTTAAAACTAAAAACAAATCCAGTGAAGTTGCAGGATGAGAAATCAATATACAGAAAATCTAGCGTGTTTCTATACACAAGCAATGAACTATCCAAAAAGAAAATTAGAAAAACTTTTATTCACAATGGCAACACAAATAATAAAATGTTTAGGTATATATTTAATGAAAGAGGTAAAAAACTTGTATACTGAAATTTATAAAACTGAAATAACCTAAATGTTCAAAGATGAATAAATGGATGAAGAAAAAATATATGAACACACACAATGGAATATTAACCAGCCCTTACCAAAGAAGGAAATCTTGCCATTTGCAAGAACATGGATGAAACTGGAGGACATTATGGTAAACAAGACAGATGGAGAAAGACAAATATTGTATGATCTCACTTACATTGGAATTTTTAAAAGTCAAACTCAGAAACAGACAGTAGAGTGGTGGCTACTCGCAGCTGGGCAGAGAGGGAAGATGTTGGTTAAAGGCACAAAATTTTAGTTATACAAGATGAATAAGTGCTAGAGATTTAATATATAACCATGTGACTACAATTAACAATATGTTATTATATACTTGAAATTTGCTAGGAAGATAGAGCTTACATGTTCTCACCACACACACACACACACACACACACACACACACACACACACAAGGTAATTATCTGAGATGATGAACATGTTAATTGGCTTGATAGTGGTGATTATTTCACAATGTACATATATATCAAATTATTAACTTAAACATCTTAAATATATATAATTTTTAATTGTCAAATATACATCAATTAAAAGGTAAAGAAAAATAGGCAAAATTATTTTTAATGAAATGCTTTATTTAACCTAATAGAGTCAAAACATTGTCATTTCAATATGCAATCAATATTTTAAGAATATTAATAAAACACTTTATACTTATTTCCAAACCACTTGAAATCCAGTGTGTATTTGGCATGAGACACATCTTAATTCACAGTAGTCACATGTCAAGTGCTCAATAGCCATGTGTGGCCAGTGATTACTCTACTGCACAGGGCAGGTATAGATGGATTATGCCTTATTTGGTACAACAGGGGAGTATGCAGGATATTATAAGAGCTTGAGGTGGGGGCATCTAAAGCAGCCTGTGGAACCAGAAAGGCTTCAGAGTGAGAAAAGGGCAAATTTGAGACTTGAAGGAATTCTAGAAATTATTTGACCAAAACACAAAATGCCAGACAAAGCCAAGGTCAGGCCCAAGCCAAGGCCTGGCTATCTCAGTAAAGATACAACAAGCCACTGTTAGATTCAGACAGTTCATTACCTGTGTTGATCAGTGAAAGAAAAAAATAGCCAAAGGTGCCTACACCCTGAGTCTTTGTCCTACACACCACAAAGAGTGACAGGAAAACACAAAAGGGGCTGAATGCTGCAGTATGAGTGTAGAATACCCCATTGCTGAAAGTCAAGTCTAGACTAAGTGGGTCTATCATCCATAGCTATACCCTGAGGGAGATAGGACTGAAAGTTTCATAACTCACCAGAACTTTGGAGCCAATGAGAAACTGTTTCATGACGGCCCCCTGCGGACATGAGGAGGAGAGTTGAAGATGGCCTCACAAGTCCCAGTCTCTCCTGTCCTGGAAGAATCACAAAACATTATACCAAGATTCATATTAACTCTGGTTCAATCCTTTGCCTGCATGGATACGCGCAAGGATTGTCAATAATATGAATATGCGCAAGGTTGCCAGTACAACAACGGCATTCCCCTTCATTACCAAGGGAAAGAGCAAAAAGACATTTAGGAAAACAAAACAGCAGGCAAAGTGGCAAAGAGATAAAATGTTTGGTGAGAATATGTCAGGCATGTGGCAAGTATTAGAAGAAGACTTGAAAAACAGGTAAGACTAGCGTTGAAGGCCTTCTACGCCATCATGAGACATTTCTATCTGAAGGAGTTCCATGAGGAAAGGACTGTATCACATTTAGATTTCAGAAAGGGTCCTGTGGCACAGTGTGAGGAAAAATTAAGACAAGGCTGAATTGGAGAGGAGACCCAGTTTCAGTTTCATCTCCCTTGTTCCCCTCTGGCTTTCCCACACCACCTTTTCTGAACTATTCTCTGAGCAAACCAGGACTTCTCACACTTCTAGGCCGTTTGTCTTGACATTCTCAGTCCCTGAAATTACTCTCCCCTATTTTTTTCTACTAAACAAAATTATTATAGGAAAAAGATCTTTGAGTGTAGGTTTTTTTATCTGCCACATACAAAATTTTAAATTTGTTTTATAAATACAACTCTGTTTATCTTTTCTCTTAGTTTTCTCATACATTGACTTTCAACTTTAAAGTACTTCTCAAATCAGATATAAAATAGTCATCTCTTGTACTCTCTTTTACTTATTGTATGGTTTAATTTGAATTTTTTTTTTTTTTTTTAAATTGGAGTCTCACTCTGTAACCCAGACTGGAGTACAGTGGCATGCTCACCTGCTGGGCTCCAGTGATCCTTCAGCCTCAGCCTTCCAATTAGCTGGAACTATAGGCATGTGCTTCCATGCCTGGCTAATTTTTTGATTTATTTTACAGATGAGGTTTCACCATGTTGCCCAGGCTGGTCTTAATTTGAACTTTTAACTCTGGAATCAGTCTTAGTCCATTCCTAGGAATACATGCAAAAGAAATGTGTGCATATGTTCACCTAAGAATACCCATGGTAGCTCTCTCTACTTGTCATTGCCACAAACTGAAAATGATGAAGCTGTTCATAAACAGTAGAATAGATACATTGTGATATATTCTTACAGAAAACTATACACAGCTAATTGTGATACATTCTTACAACAGAATACTGTAAGAATGAATCATTGTCATAATATATTGAGTAAAAGAAGTTAGATAAAAAGAATATGATATATTATGATTTCATTTCTATAAAGATCTACAAGAGGCAAAATTAAACGTGATAGATATTGCCTTTGGGGATGCAGTAATGACAGGTAGGAGAATGAAAAGGGCTTCTCTGGTGATAACCATAATCTTTCTTGATTCAGGTGGTGGTTATACAGATGTGTGTTGTATGCATATGATTTTGACACTTCTCCATATTTGTTATTCATCATCTAAAAACGTATGTAAAGGAACTGGGATGAAGGCACTTCTGGCTGGCAGCTGCCTTTCTTTCTGCTTTTTAATGTTTGGTGAGCTGTCTTCATTCCAAGATGGCTAGTCCCCTTTTAGACATTATATCCGCTTTCCCAGCAGGGAAAAGACTGAAGAGTAAAGTGGGTGAAAAGCTTTTTCCAAGTTAGATTTTGTCTCTCATGATGAAAGGAAGCCCTCCCAAGGACTTCTGCTACATATCGTTGAGTTACATGGTTACTCATGGAATAAGATAAATATTTGACTTTCCAACCTATGTAACAAAAAAGACATTGGAAACGAATTTTGAGTAGTCAACCTATATTATCTATACATATTGTACTGAGGAGATATTTTAGAGCAATGTTAATAAATATAGCGTAAAAGGAAGACACCAGGACCTAAAAGATCTACAACTACAAATCATTAACTCACTCTGCACTTGTAGTGTATGTGTTATCCCTCAGACACACACAAGTCATTTATTTTATGGTGGTGTTTTGGATCCAAATTTCCATCATTTCTCCTCTAGTGAAAAGAACTGGACCAGGTATGAGCTTCATGTACAAGGTTTTTAGAAAGTCAGGCAAGTGTGATTCTCACTACTCTTTTCTCCCAGCACACCCAGGCTCCAGCACTTCTCAGGTTCTCCTAGGGCCATCCTACCACACACCAAACTCCTAGTGAAAAAAAAAGAGAGAGTAGTGCAAGAAAGATTTAAGGCCTAAATTAGAGAGGTGTAAGTGAATGATCAAATGAACCCATTTAATTTCTTCCTAGGTTTAACACATTTATTTGTTTCTTTCTCCATTTGTTTCACAAAGTAGTCAATGAAGACTCAATTTTACTTGTATTATGTAAATTTCTCCCTTTAAAAACTAAACTCTGGCCAGAGGTCTAATTTGATGTGCTTGAGGACTCCATTTTTTATTTGTCCCAAATCTAAGTTGCTCTTCCAGAGGACTAAAGTGACAGAGGGAGTGGAAACACTTCAATTCCCCATGCAGATTAGATCTTGTGACCCACATTCTCAGTCACGTTTTCTTTCCTGAGTTGACCCAATATGTATGAATTTATAGCCTTCTCTGGCTGTTATTTTTTTCTCTCTTAAGGATTACTTTTTGAAATTATCTGTACCTTCATAAAAATTCTTTTCATTTCTTTCTCTCAGCTTCAAAATCGTTTATAAATTTTGTTTGATATTGTGCAGTAGCCAGTGAAATATTTCAAGTGACCTCGTCCCACCTTATATACTAAGTCCAGCCATCATCCCTAGACGTTTCCTAATTTTTCAAAGTGTGACAGACTCTGTTATCCCACTACACTGGTGGCAATGTGCTCACAGCTAACATTGATTAATTACTCTGTGTCAGGCTCTATGCTGAGTACTTTGACAGACATTAATCCATTGGCTCCTCACATAACCCTATTAAGTACATGCTGCTATCATTCTCATTTTATAGGTTAGAAAACACACAGGTTAAGTAACTTGCTCCCGTGTATTCATCTAGTAAGTGAGAGAACTAGAATCCATGCAGTCTGGCTCCAAAGAGAAACAGGGCTTTCCCTCTAGCCTATCCTTGCCCCAAAAGTAATATCATCTCAAACCAAATAATGCAACATAAAATTGTCCAACATTTACTCCATTCCATAAAAGGTAAGGCTTCAAATCCCACTTAACCCCAGCTAAACTACCTAAAGCACATTTTTAATGCAATTAACTATTCATAAACCTCACTATTCCCCATTTTCTTTCTATTCTATTGGGTCCTACTCAGGGGGTCCATGATTAGAGTCTGTATTTCTCATTCAGCATCTACTGTTAGGATGTTACTCCAGAACCTCCAAAACTGGATGACTTCAGCTCTAAGATTTTATCTTTAGCCTTCTGTTTTCCAAAGTCACAATTGCATAACAATATCTTAGCACTATACTCATAGACTTTCAAAAACACAGTCAGCCCCCAAAGAAAAGTAATCATAACAGCTATTCATCTATGCAATATTTCACATTCAAAAGTTGAATATCAGATTCCACAACATTTATAAATTTCTAGGCCAGCTGTTGTTAAATAATTTTCAATGTCTATACACCCAAAGAATAGCTAGTATTCATTCCCATCAGTAAGGTGGACACTAAGGCAGTGTAAGAAGAATAATGAGGGGTGAACAAAGAAAAATTCTTCTTAAGATGTGTAACCACATGAAAAAACATGTTCACTTTGGGGGAAAAAAATTTATACTCTCCTTCTCCCTGAACACAGGATTGGATAGTTAATGATTAATTCAAGAATCAGGGAGTACAGCGATCACTAAATAGAGATGAAAAAGGTTTCAAGGTCTAACTTTCACCCGACGTCAGGCATCTTGTGCCAGCTCTTCAGTCATACCACAAATAAATTTTAAAACACCTAGGATATATATTCCCAAAAGATATAAATTGTGAAACTAAGATTCCCATAATCTTGGATTAAAAACAACTCTACTTAAGAAGACATCCTTTTCTCTCAGAGAATGATGCCTGTAATATTTCTCTCATATAAAAAGAAATTGGAGATTTTGCCTCTCATGATGAAAGGAAGCCTTCCCAAGGGCTTTTGCTGCAAATTGTTGAGTTACATGGTTACTCATGGAATAGGATAAATATTTGCTTTCCAACCTATGTAACAGAAAAGATATTGGAAACAGGTTTTGTGTAGTCAACCCATATTATCTATACAAATTGTACTGAGGAGAAATTTTAGAGCAATGCTAATAGTAGTAATAGTGAGCTTTTAGAAGTAGACTGTCCAGAACCCAGTTCTTTTTTAAAATGTACCCTTCTGCAAAGTATCTACAAGGGCTGTCTAGTGCATTATGAGATAAACTCACTTTCAGGAAGTTACATTATGACATTAAAAATTGATGGGCCAAATCAGTGATAACGAAAGCCCTCAAGGAAATAGAATGACTTTAAGCCTAGCAACACTTGATTGAAAAAAAAAAACTTTAAAAAAGATGCCCCCCTGAGCCCATGGAATCGAGACCAGCCCAGGCAACTCGGCGAGACCTCGTCTCTACAATCAATCAAAAATTAGCCAGGCGTGGTAGCGCGTGCCTGTAGTTCTGGTTCCTTGGAAGGTGGAGGCAGAAGGATCGCCAAAGCCCAGCTGGCCAATGCCAGGGTAGCCATGAGGGTGCTGCTGCACCCAGCCTGGAGTGAGACTCTGACTCAAAAAAAAAAAAGAAAAGAAAAGAATATGCCCATCCAAAGAGGATGTGTTTATAAATGGTAGCTAAAGAAAAGACAAAGTATTCAGCACCAAGCAATATAGAAAATGAACACAGTAGAATTGGGTATACTCAACAGTTAATCTATCTTAAGTAGATAGCAATGAAAGGAAGACTATGTATCATAAAGGCAAGCCACTTGACTTTGGATCCTATAAACCTAGGTTCAAATTCTGACTCAGCAGTGGCAGTTTGTGATACATTGAGCGGGTTGCCCTGGGATGTTCAATTTTTCATCTGTAAAATAAGACTAATAATGCCTACCTCATAGGGTTTTGTGAAATGAAATAATGAAATAAGGCTTGCAAAATGCATATTATAATGCCTGACACATTAATATACACTCAATAAATATTATGAGTATAGTAGGCAAAATTCTTCAAAGATGCCCTAGAGATTATCAACTCTCATATACTTGTTATGGGGAACCTCATAGAACTGCATGGTAATGAATTCTACCAATACCAGTGATCTTAGAAGAGGACCTTAAACCTCATATTAATGCCATTCTGGTAAGACCCTAAGCAGAAGGCCCAATTAAGCATACTTTCACTCCAGACATAGGGAAAGAGTGAAATAATAGATTTGTATTGTTTTAAGCCACTAAGTTTGTATAATTTGTTATGCAGCTATAGAAAATGAACACGAGTGGTAATTGTTATTGTAATACTATTACTATAAATTAAAATCATATAACTACATTACTCTTTCTGAATCTACACTTATTTTAACTTTCAGATAATGTTGACCTCACATATAGCTTGTTTATAAGCAGAGAGTACTGGTCAAGCTAACATAATTATCAAGTGTATGTGGCATTTACATTTCAAATCAATTATTGGTAACACCTAGAAGGTCACAAACCCCTACAAAAAAAGGAATAATTGCTTCTTATTTCAATCACTTCCTTTTTCTGATTTTTCTCCATTCCAGCCAATCTCATTCATGCATAAAGGGGAACCCAAAAAACCTGGAAGTATCTTTTGGAGGGTGGGCCCCTTGTAGTACAGTCTTTCCCCTCTAGGTAAGTATTCCAGGAAACCATCGGCATCAGTGAACCAGCTAGCATTGTTGTGAGAGGCTGTGTTTGGCTTCAGTGAATTTTTTTTAAAGATTCTTTCAACTCATTTGCTAATTTCATGATGGGTGACTTATGAGCACCCTTGCCCACACTGCGCTGAGCATTCAGCAGTTTTTGACCAAACACTGCATGGCCCCCATGCCCCGCCCTCCCTATTCACTCAATCTCACCCCAGAGACTTATTTATGTTTCCCCAGATGAAAAAAAATCCTCAAAGAGAAAGGTTTTGCCAATGTGGAAGAGGTGAAACAAAAAATGACAGACGCACTAAAAAGCATCAAAAGTGACAAGGTCAAAAACTGCTTTGAACAGTGGAAAAAGCATCTAAATAGATGTATTGCTTCAAATGGAGAGCACTTTGAGGATGACCAAACTTTAAACATGTAAGAATAAATACACACTTATTTATAAATACATTCAGGGTTTTTTTGGGGGGGGGTGCTCCTTCATGTGGTTAGAGACTGAATATCAACAAGGATGACTAGTTTTTATTTTTGTTGATGGACAGTAATGCTCAACAAATATTCACTTACTGCTATAATAGGGTCATATGACAATTTCCTATCCAATGAAATGTCATCAAAATTTATGCTAGTTACTTCTAGACTGAGGCAACAAAAAGCTGATGAGTACTTCACTATTTCCCACTATTTCTTTCCTCTGAGGAAGTCATGTATACCAGATAATGGAGGTACAAGATAGTCAACCCACCGTCAGTTTAGGACCCTGGGTAACTAAGTGAAGCAGTACCCTACCTATATCAATCCTCAGTGAACATGTAGCATGAGTGAGAAATAAACTTTAATTACCTTAAGTATATAAGATTTAAGAGTTAACTTATTTCTACAGTAGGATTTAAATAATCTTAACTAATATATAGGTTAAATTAGTTGAAATTTATAGGAAAGAGTCATTCATTTCAAGTTCTCTTTCTTTCTCTGTCCTCTGTGTATCTCTCTTCTCTTTTTTAATCTGATAGAACTGGTTTAATAGGATTGAACCTGGTAAGGCTTCCTGCTTAATTGACTTTTTCCCACTAGTAGGTAAGCCATATAATGGGCTAAGTTTGATCTTCAGATTAATATATCCTCCAACCATGCATGGTTAAAGACATAGTATACGATAAAAGGTGTCAGTTTGTCCATCATATTTCACATATAAAAGTTACAGGAGGCAGTAGCAACTATGTCAGCAACTGATGATTGCAAGAGATGAGAAGACTTAGATATACTGGCTATCTTTCCTTTAGAAATGACAAATAGAAGCACTTCTTACCTTGTTTATAATTTTTAAAGGCAACTCCTAAATGTTAGTCAAAGTAGATATTTTGTTTATGATTTTTTCTTTTTCTTTTTCTTTCTTTTTTTTTTTTTTTTGAGCTGGAGTCCCACTCCTTCGCCCAGGCTGGTGTGCAATGTCACGCTTATGGCCACTTCAGCGTCAATCCACTGGGCTCAGGCGACCCTTCCGTCTTAGCCTTCCAAGTAGCTGGAAGTACAGGTACACGCTACCACACCTGGCTAATTTTTTGATTTATTGTAGAGATGCAGTCTCACCAAGTTACCCAGACTGGTCTTGAACCCGTGGGCTCAGGCAATCCTCTCACCTCGGCCCCCCAAAGTGCTAGAATTACAGGCATTTTTTAAGTAAGCATTTTTATTTTTGAGTTTTCTTAGAGTTTCAGGGAACAATTTTTTGGACTCTGTTGGAATGATAAGACTTTCACCTTTAATGATTTAAAGTGACATATTTTATTAATAGATTTCCTAAGCCTAAGTCATCTATATTTTCCTGTATTAAATCCTGCTTGGTCATGATAGGTGATATTTTTAATATCAGTTGCTAATATTAATTAATCATGATAGGTGATATTTGAATTTCAGTTGCCAATATTTTATTTATAATTTATACACATATGTTCCTAAATGACATTGGCTTAGAGTTTGTATTGCTCTTTGTCAAGTTTGGTATCAGGATATGTTAAGTTTCAAAATTAAGTTGGATGGTTTTATTCTTTTTGCTATGTTGTGTAACATAGTATGATAATTATTTCTAACATATCTCCATAGCAAGATGGTTTGTTGACCACTATGTCTAAGCTTCAGCAGATATGTAATGCTCATCCTGCATACTACGATGAACATTGTATGTCTACTGAAGCTTAGACAAAATAGCCAACAAGCCATCTTGCTATGAAGATATGTTAGAAATAATTATTTATGATATTTTAAATTTCTCCCATGTTGTTCTAATACTATTTTTGAATTATTCTTGACTCAAACTTGTTAATTTATACTTTTTCAGAAAATTATCCACTTCATTGAGGTTTACCAATTTGTTAAAACTTCTATTCTTATTATTATCTTCTTTTTAATTTTGTTAATATTTTTTCCTAATCAAAGTTGGTAGGTAATTTAGCTTTTGCTGTATTCAATCTACCAACTAAAAGTTAAAACAGTCGAACTGTTGCATTCATGGTAATACAGAATATGGCAGCTAGTGTTGGATGAACTAGCTTTGCAAAAGTATCTATCAATAACATTTCGAATCCAATGTTTTTGCTAATGACAAGGTGACAGCTCAGACTATTAAATTACAATGAGTGATAAGATCTCAAGGTGAAAAGGTAACTATTACTGTTTGTAACATACGAGATTACAAAAATTACATAAATTATAATTAATATTTAGGGGAAAATTCAAGAAAAATACTGCACTTACTAACAAGAGAAGTATATTCCATGAAAATAAAATGGAATATAAGTAAACACAAGCAAAGTCTAAATCATGGTGTCCATTTGATATTCCATTTGATATATGTATTATTTTCAGAACACAGATCTAGACCATAAAGCAAGATCAAAATGTATCACATAGTTATAAAGGCAATTGAAAGACAATGTTTTATAATAGTATTATTATTATATTCAGATATAATTCAAAGATTAAAATGAAAAATAAAGTCTTGCTATTCTTAATAAAGCATAACATAAATACATTGGCAAATCAGATGCAGAAAATAATTTATTTTTTCCCAGGAGAACTATTTGCATGAACACAGTCCTGTATAATGTCTGGTAGTATTATTTATGAAATATTATCTGCTCAGTATATGTAGTTAATATATAATTTGTAATTTGCAATTTGCTTCTCACACAAGAGAGATAGAGGATCTGTCTTTGGGGAATTCAGTTTGTTTTTGTGTAACCAAAAAATTATGAAAATTCATATAAGCTATCAAAGCTAGTTTCAGATATTAGAAGAACCATTCTAAAAATGCATTGGGCAAACTAAAACATACAGAGATACCTAAGCAAAGACCTACATTATGTCTTTTTTTTTTTTTGAGTAGGAGTCTCACTTGGTCACCCAGGCTGGAGTGCAATGGCACACTCACAGGCACCCCAGCATTGACCTGCTGGACTCCACCGCTCCTTCCACCTCAGCCTTCCAAGGAACTGGAAACACAGGCAGGCACTAACATGCCCAGCTAATTTTTAAAAAATTTATTGTAGAGACGAGGTCTCGCCAAGTTGCCCGGGCTAGTCACAAACCCGCAGGCTCAGGCAATCCATTCGCCTTGGCCTCCCAAAGGGCTGGGATGACAGGCTGAGCCACCGAGCCCAGCCAGATTGTATAGTTTTAACAAATTAAAGATAACGAAGAATTTCTGAAAGGTTGATAGGATGAACTAAAAACTGATATTTGATGTAGCATTGGTCGTACACATAGACAATTAAGTACCTGCAATGATAGAATAACTTTAAGTGGAGGAAAAAAAATGTGTTTCATGCATCTAAACTTGAATATATTTGAGGGAATAATCAATATTTGGTCAGTGACGGCCATGAGGCATGTAAACAGTGGCACATGCCTCAAAGAAATGAGAATTTCTATACCAACAAAGGGATGAGTAGTTGTAAGTGTCAGTGATGTGCAGGACAGATTAGAGGAATGACAGAGTGCAGGGAGTCCAGCTAGAAGTCTGTTGCAATAGTCCATTCAAAACCCAATAAACCCTTGATTCAATTCAACTCAACAAATATTTATTGAGCAGAAATTATGTGCCAAGTACTGTGCTTAGACTATAATACTGAGTAGAACAAGCTAACATTCCTGGCCTCCTATAACTTATAGTCTAGCAATTGAGGGCAAAACCAGTAGGAAGGGAGACTGGGGCAACATGAGAAATTATAGAGATTGGATTGGCAGTTTCTGTCTTGACATGGATGATCAAAAAAGAAAGCATTTCTGGAAAATTATATGGCCTTAAGTTTAAGTAACAGGTAAAATAGAAAGACCATTGATAGATGGCAACATATTCATTCAGCTCATGTTGAGCCTTTCCCAGTGCCAATCACTGGAAACATAAAGATGAGTAATGCAGGAAGAAACACCAGGCTAGAAAAGTGACTGGTAGATGTGATAACAGTGTCAATTCTGGACAAGCTGAAATTTTGATTGAGGCAGGACATCTTTGTAAAATATTCCAAAACACAGTCAGAAAGGTGGTTTTAAATTTAGGAGAGAAGTTAGGCCAAGAGAACTCTAATTAGGGACTGATAATTCAAGTAACCATTATATATGAAATAACCGAGAGAAAGAGAATAGAAAATGAAGCAACATCCTGAGACAAAAACCAGAATACTGGTATTTATAAGTGTGCGTTGCAAAGTAAATATAGAAGGCTATGCTAGAATAGTGATAAAGAAGGATATACAACAATAATAGAAAGAGAAAACTGTTGGGACACCATTACAGTGTATATAAGAAAGAGTTTCCTGAGGAATTGGGTCATCAAGATCGAAATGAGCAGAGATCAAACAGGAAAAAAAAAGCTCAGAAAGAGAAATGTTTCAGAAGGAAAGGGGGGGCTTCTAAGTTTGTAAGAGTAAAAGTCAGAATACAAGGGACTAGGAGTTAAAGATCAGAAATGGAGACAGTTTATGTAGACTCTCTTTTAAGAAAACTTGGTGGCAGCATGAGTAATCAGCAGGGTCAAGGTACCCTTGACTCTTTGTGGAAGAATTAATTAGGAGAAGCTTGCAGGTATTTATAAGCTATGGAGAAAAAGTTAAGATCATAATGAAAACTAAAAGTAGGTGGCAATAGAACAGTTCCCAAAGGAGATAAGATCACTTGAAATCTGGACCAGAGTCAAGTGTTAATATGACAGGCATCCCTTCCGTCAAGCAAGCAGGGTGTGCTATACAAATATACTTAGAGCATCAGAGAAGAAATCAGAGTTTATATTAAGGCAGCTTTGATTTTTCTCAATAAATTTGGAGGAAAGTCGCAGCATAATAGGGATGATAAGAAATGTGAAGAAGGTTGTTTTGTCCATCTGTGTTGCCATAACAAAAACCACAGAGTGGGTAATAAAGAGAAATTTATTTTCTTACAGTTCTGGAGGCTGGCAAGTCTAAGATCAGGGCACCAGCAGGTTTAGTGAAGGTTCATGCCTTATAAGTGGCACTATCTAGGTGTCCTCATACCACAGAAGAAATCGAAGGACAAAAAGGGGACAAGGGCTCAGTCCCCACATGGTAGAAGACTGGACAAGCAAAGAAGGCCTACACCAGCTCCTTTCAACTCTTTTATAAGGCACAAATTTATTGCTGAGGAGGAAGCCCTCATGATTTAATTAATTCCCTAAAGGTTCCACCTCTTAGTACCTCCACAGTGGAAAATACCTTACATTAGATGAATTTTGGAAAACACTCAAACCATAGCAAAGGTTATGAAAGTCGTTTTAAATTGCTACCTTTATAATCTAAAGATTATTAAAATATAAGATTCTGGGAAATTTAAACCAAGGACAGAGATACAGGGAGATTAATAGGAAAACATCTATCTGTCTTTCGATTCATTGAGGGATATCTTGGAAGGATAAAAACTCTTTTGAAAAATAAAAGTTATTTTCTGGAAAATGAAATTACTTGAAAATGCTATGTCTAAAAACAAATATTTTTAACTATACTAGCCAAATCAACATATTCTGGAGATAACTTGCTTTGATAGTGATCATATATTCTCATCACATATATTTGCTTTGATTTTAGTAATAATAATACATAAACTTTTTAGATATCAAATGGAACTCTGTTTTTATAAAACCAAGATTAATTCTCTCTCTAACAGGAGAATTAGCAGACATGAAAATGTGACAAATTTATATTATATTGGTTTTGTGAGTAAATGGAAATGAACCTGGATATTCATATTCATTTATTACCACCAGCATTGCTACTAATGGCAATTGAACAGATTTGTTTGCATTTCACCAGGTAAGACAGGTAAGCAATTTGTATGTCTTATAACTTCTAAAGAAAGTATCTGAATTTGAATACATGATACTGTTTTTCAAAAAATGACATGATCATGAGGGAAATTCACTACATGCCTGATTGCTAATTACTTAGTTGAAATGCATGATTTATTCTTTGAAGTGTTTAATTTTTCTACAGACAAACTAATTTTAATTTAATAATGAGGTAAAAGTACTGGAAAATAAAATTCAAATAAAATAAAATCCAAAAAATGAGACAACCCTGTATTAAGAGTAATTCAAAAAAATTGTCTAAAAAAGGCATTCTTTTTTGAGTGTGCCCCTTATTATGGTGGCATTTTTCATCTTGTATTTCTTATTTCTGTTTATAAATCAAAGCTTTGGTTCTGTGTTTAGACTACGTCTGACAGTATGTATGTATGTTAGCATGAATGTAGAATCTACAGCATGTTTGTTCCATGATCAGCTATATAAATAAAAGCAAAGTACAGTCAATATTTATGACGTTTCTCTCAGTGAAGAATGCCTAATACCTAATACAAAATGCAGCACACATTAAAAAGGTGACATTTTAAATAACACTGTAAGAAGCACATTACAACTCTTTAAAAGAGCGGATCTTCTGTAATTTGTCTTTTTTGTTATTGTTGCTGTTTTGTGTTTCACATCCAAAGTTACTTTGCATTAAAATGATATGTCATTTTCAAGGACTTTATCGTGTAGATCACAAATTTAGTTCCCAAATATTTTCAGAAATCCAGTTTTTGCCTGAACTATAATGCTACAGATACCAGCCTATAAATAGCCCATATGGCCACAGTAGACTGCCAGATTACTACACAGATTTTGAAGTAAAGGTGTTTGTTGAACTGTGTTTCGTTGATTGCAAACATCAGCATCACAGTTACCATGCATATTTCCGGGCTTTCCCTGAGACCTTTTGAGCTAGAATTTTTCAGAAATGGTAACCAGCAATATACACCCAACATGTTTCCCAGGAGATGGGTGCATACTTTAGTTCGGAAACCACTGCCTAATACTGTTTGGCAATTTTCACAATTGTGGGGGGAGGGGAACAATGATGGATATGTAGAAACAGGTTGAAAATGGTTGAAAAATTATGTTTGAAACATAGACCACTGTATACTTGGCCACCTACATTTAGATCAAAGAAAGACATTGTCCTAGAGTAGACAGAATTCTAAGATGACACACCCTGCCCCAAAGATGCCCACTCCCTGTCATACCTAGCCTGCATAATACCTGAGATTGTGCCTATAATGAATTTTACTCCCATGATTAGCTTATATTATATGGGACAGCTGATTTTAAGAAAGAAAAATTATCCTTGGTGAGCCTGACCTAATCAGGTGAGCCTTCAAAGGGAACTGGGCTCTCCCTGGAGTCAGAGATTCAAGGCTTCTAATCAATCTAACAAGATTCTCCATTACTGGATTTGAAAATGAAAGGGGCCACATAGTGAGGTACACAGGCAGTCTTCAGGAGTGGAGAGCAGCCCTTAACTAATAGCAAAGAAACAGAGATGGCAGTTTTACACCTACAAGGAACTAAATTCAGCTAACCACTTCACTGAAATATGGAAGCAGATTATTTCCCAGAGGTGCAGATGAGAATGCAGGTGGTCAACAGCCTGATTTTATCCTCACGAGGTCTTGAGCAGAGAAGCCAGCCATTCCATGCCCAAACGTCTGACCAAAAAACTGTGGGCTAATAAATATGCCTACTGTTTTAAGTTGTAACACTCATGGTGATTTACTATGCAGCAAAGTGTTACCAAAACCTCAGAGGTTCGATTGAGGTCCTGTTACTCTTTACACAGAAAGCCAATCACTTAGATAATGAGTATTACCAGGGAAGAAGGCTTTTCATTTGGGTGATATCAGCCAAGAATGGGATATTTTAAGTCTCAAATACATCTCCCCATTTCACTGAAGTCAGGCTGACAGAACAGGGCAAGAATGTAGAAAACAGGAATTAAGGAGGGGGTGGAGAAGAGGAGCTAGTAAACAGAAATTGGGGAGGGATGAGAGAGAGAGGAGCTGGCAAACAGGTCCAGTCTGGTGTCTCATTGTATGGGTGTGGCGATCTGGTTTCAATTTCTTGATACCGTAGGCCTGAGGATGGGCTTCCTGAGAAAGGATCTTAGATAAAACAAATATAAGTTTCAAGCTTTAAGGCCAGAAAGGTCACTCCGGTTTCATGAGAAAGGAACTTAGGTAACACAACTGTGCCTCAAGCTCTCAGACCAGGAGGGTCAATTGCTATTTTTTTTCAAAAAGAAACTGTAGCCATCAGCTCTATAGGGGTGCTGGGCCAGTTTCAATAGCAAACTAATACACACTCAGCTTGTGCAAAAACAACTCTGGCCCATGGCGAGTAGTGTTGTCCCAATGCAACTGCTCTTACGAATACTTTGATCTCCTTGAGTCATGCATATGAATGAGGTTGGAAGCTTATGGTTTTATGAACCAGCAGACTTCACACGTCAGAGTTAGGCTCATAGAGACACCAAGATTTGCTGTGATCAGGTTAAAAAAATTCATTAAGAAATCATTAGTAGAACAGCAGAGCCCCAAATAGTTCAAAACTCCTCTATCTTAAGTGATTTTAAGGAACTCTATCTCAGTTTATATGTTACAATCAACATTATAAGGTAGATTAATATTTTAATTGCTTTTACCAAAGAGACATAAGGATTTAATTGGAGCCGATGGTCTGTGCACTAAAGCTGCCAGTTTATGGTAATAAGACCTCATTCTCACAACAATACTTTTCCTCACCAACGAGAATCTCATGATTCCATCTATTCAGCTAAAATAAATCACTTTCCTTTTCTTTCGATGTATTCATGAGCAACATTTACTTTCCATTATTTCTTGTGGTCACATAAGCATTTCATTGAATATTTCTATAAATAGTTCCCACATGCCCATGCGTCCTTTAATGACTAGGCAATTCTAATAAAGTGATTAGAACTCCTCATCCCTGCTGTGGCCTCTGCTAAACGATGTGAAAATACCCCTCCTGCTGGGGTTACCCTGCCAGCAAAATCCAAATGACCCACCAAAAAGTACATCTGTTGTAATTTGACTTTCTTTGCCCTTGTTACTTTTTCCTACCATTCTATAAGATCTTTAAGTTTTCCTTTGAGGCTCTAAATTCCTTTTTAATTTTTTATTTGCTGAGCATCTCTTGTACAGATAAACTCAGGTTGACTGGTCTTTTAGTTTTCCTCTATCCATTGGAGCTCTAATGTGTCATTTACTCTCTAAAACTTCACAGTTTTCTAATTAATATGTGCTCAAATACAACAGGGTCATACACCTTTGCCTTATACATTCATTAAGTATTCGATTATGGGTCCCAAATATCTTGATTAACAAGTGTACAGTTGTGATCTCACTGAGGAAAATCGTGGCAATGAGTCTCTGAAGCACAATCAATAAGGTTTTGACAAGTAGTTTTACCAAGCCCAGGAGGTAATTTATAGTGGCAGAACATTTAAACACAAACTGCTAACTGTTTTATAAGACTTCAAGAAATGTTAAAAACAAAACTGGGTTTAGAAGCAGACCCTTTTGAACTCTCTGACTTACGCTCCATACTGATAAAAAGGAAATTTGGCCCCTTGCTGATTTTGCCTTTAGCCTTGTCTAAAAGGTAGAAGCACCTGGTCTTACTTTGGGAAGATTGACTTTGGGAAGTCAATCATTTTGGAACAAGCAATACTGAAACTACTTCCAGACTCCAGGATACATTGGTGACTCACTCCTGGCTAACAGAGTCCATATCTCTCTGAACATATGGGGACACAGCACCATTTTCAGCCAGTAATAATCTGGGAACTTTCATGAAACTTTGGAATAGCTAAACTCTTTTTTTTTCCTCTGAGGTTTCCCATGAGTTGAAAAATCTCTCAAGCTACTATTGACCAAATGTCCTCTTACACATAGGAGAGCCTGCCCAAGAATTACAATAACCAAGGGGAAAGTAAAACTGAGAAAACAGAGAATGACCATTTCTTTATTCCATTCTTTGAGATCCTATGTCTAACCATGCCTGAAGCTACAACCTCCGCCTCCTCCCCGCCAAGTCTTTTCAATTACTTGAGTCAATCAATTCCCTTTAATAGTTAAGTTCCTTTGGGCTGGTTTTTCAAACTTACAACTGAAAGAATTCCGCCTTATAAAAAAGTCTTTCTCACAAAAGTTAAATTAATTCAAGACTCTACCCTTCACATTTAGTAAAAAAGACATTATAGAGCTAATTTATTGACTTAAAATTTTTGAATGGAATACAATCAAATTCCCAAAATATCCCTTTGATGATCATGTTAAAGTTATAACCATTTACATAGTTTAAATTTTTTCAGTATTGAAAGGTATTTCAATGACATAATCTCATTAATTCTTACAATGTCCTTTTGAACTAGTCAGTGGACAGCTATGCTTATCTAATCATATAATAGTTCTGTTCTCTCTTGCACTTCATGACACATTTCAGTGAAGGTTGAATAACAAAGCATCAGGTCACCTGGGTGTAAGCACTTAGAGAAAACAGAATTATTTCCCTAATGGTGTAGGTTGGAAGATATCACTGTGGACATCAGAATAAAGACTACAGCAACATTTATCACCTGTAAGGAATTATGTGGCCCAAAAGACCTTTTAATAACATGAGTAGAGAAATTTAAAATTTACATAATATATATTATATGAATCATGTAGACGTTTAATCAACACATTTTAGTGAGCATCTCTTGTACAAACAAACTCAGGTTGACTGGTCTTTTAGCTTTCCTCTAACCATTGGCGCTCTAATGTGTCACTTACTTTAAAACTTCACAGCTTTCTAGTTAATAAATGCTCAAATATGACAGGGTCACATGCTTTTGCCTTAGATATTCATTAAGCATTTGATTATGGGTCCCAAATATATTGATTAACAAGTGTACAGTTGTGATCTTACTGAGGAAAAATGTACTTCTACTTATACTTCGTTATATGTATATTATATATGAGCATGGAACTCATAAATATAGTATTTGTTAAATGGTTTCTGTGTGTAAGTTCTTGTAAAATATATATTTAAAGTATATGAAAAATATAACATTAAAATATGCTCACAGTAAGCTTAAGTATTCCCATTATGTTTTTCCTCATGTTGTATTTTTTCTTCTCAATAAAATAGTAGCTATTCAGAGTCCCCTGGTAAAGCAAGACTGGGGTGTATTTTTCTATACTGCTAAATATTTTTCTCATCAAGATCCAAATCACATTTTGATATTTTAATTTTAAAAATTCCAAAATATTTTACACACTTTACCCATTTAACTTACTCTTGATGACTTAGTGGCTTCTGCATGAGTATCCCTCTGGGTTATAAAATTGAAAATGCTTCTTCCATTGAAATATGTAGAGTTGTTTAAACACCCAATGCTGTACTTTCTGAGTTTGTATGTCTGCTTTTGATAGTTTCTTATTTTTTTAATTCGTCGACATTTGTGCAACTTTAATGAACTCCTTTTTACTTAAGTGAATTTGAGTAAGTTTCTCTTCCTCAGTTCATATTTTAGGAGTTTTACAGGAGGCATCTTAATATATAGCCTTAAAAAACAACTATATGACCCAGCAATTCCACTCTTAGGTATAATTCCAACTGAAATGTGTAGATATGCCTACTATAAGACATGTCTAGAAATGTTCAGAGAAGCATCACTCATAGAAATCCAAAACTGGGGATAACCCCAATGCCTACCAGCAGTTGAAATGACAAATAAATTATGGAATATTCATACAATGGAATATTGCATAGCAATGAGAATGCATTATATGGATGAAACTCTCAAACAAAATGCTAGTGAACCAAGTTGTATACAAGAGAATTTGGTGTGTAGAGGTTTGTCAAGTCTCTGAGGTGCTGGTTGACGGTAATATTCTGTTCCCTGCTCTTGGTCCTGGCTACAAAAATATGGATGTGTTATGAAAAGTCAATGAGCTGTGTGCACTTTTCTGCATGTATATTATACTTTAGTGAAAGTTTGCTCAAAAAGAAGATAAAAATTCATTATGATATATGTCTTTACTGTATACCACTTTCAAAGCATGTACATTATCTTTCAAAGAGCATGTGTTATTTCATTCATTCATTCATTTATTTATTCATTTTTATTTATCAATTTAATTATATATCTATTTCTTTTCTGTCAGTATCTGGGCATCAGACAAGGAACTATCAATACAGTGTATTTTAAATTAGACATAATTCTGCTTGCATACAGTTTATAGTTAATTCTGTTTTGCACCTATATTTCTGCAAGGTGGGTAGACAAGGTATGGTCTTTTGAGTTTTATTTGACTATTTGTTGACATGGGAGACAATTAAGTATATTTATATGCTCTAGAGAAAAACTCATTTGAGAGGTAACAGATTCAGTGTGTGAGAGGAAGGGAACGATTTACAAGTGAGACCTCAGAGGAGGACAAGAGAATGGAATCCATAGTGCAGGGTAAAGGAAGAAAAAAAATTAAACTGGAAATTATCAGTGGTCACATGCTGTTTGTTAGCATTTCATAGGCTAGAGTCCAATCTGACACCTCAACTACATCAAATCACATTTTTTCTGCATTTCTAGAATGCTAACAAATCATACACAAGTACAGAGAGAAGCACACATACTTTTATTTTTTTATTTTTATTTTTTTGAGTTGGAGTCTCACTGTCATCCAGACTGGAGTACAGTAGCCGCTCCCGGCCACCACAGCCTCGACCCGCTGGGCTCTGGCAATCCTGCCGCCTCAGCCTTCCAAGGAGCTGGAACTACAGGCGTGCGCTACCACACCCAGCTAGTTTTTTAATTTATTGTAGAGATGAGGTCTCACCAAGTTGCCCAGGCGGGTCTCGAACCCACGGGCTCAGGCAATCCACTTACCTCAGCCTCCCAAAGGCGTGGGATTACAGGCTGAGCCACCGAGCCCAGCTCACATATTTTTAATAATAAGTTTTGTTCTTATATGCATAGTTAACCATGATCTGCCGGTGATTCATTGCATGATCCTCAAATAAGGAGGCATTCCAGCCAATGCCATGTCCTAAACTATGGTGGAGGTCTTTGCTTTCTCAGTGGCTTAGAAACTACAGTGGAAGACAGCAAAATACAAGTAGTGTGGAGGATCAAAAATAAAATAATGACACTAGCTAAAAACATGGGAGGGAATTCCTCTTCAGAACCCATTGATTTGGATAGTGAATTTCTGGATATCTTGGGATTTGTGACCAAAATGTTTCCTAGGAATGCAGAGGACTGAGCAAGAGACAGTGTCACATGCCTTGGGCCCTGGGAAATGATTCCTTTATTAGTCTAGATCTTGTGAGAAGCAAAAACCAAGAGAGAATTAAATATATAAAAGGTTTATAAGGAGGAATGCCTGTGAGGAGGAAGCTAAGGAAAGTTAGAAGAGCCAAAAACTTCAATGCAAGTCTGACTCTTGTAAAAGAGACAGGAAAGGAATGGAAATGAAGTGGAAGAGTCTTAGACTAGAGCGCACTTCTTTAAAAAAAAAGTTGATAATGTTGATGGAGAGTCTTCAAAGTTGCCCATCAGATGAGTCCCACATCCTTCAGTAATGGGTCTGCCTTGGTATTCCTGCTGTACTCAGTCACACTCTGGGAGCTGCCCTGAAAATGCTGCATTGTCATAAATGCAATGTTGGGCTCCAAAGTGAGGCAGCTGGGGTCATTTGTGAATTATCTTCTCCCCATTTGGAGGTTTGAAAGGGGCATCATTATGATCACCACAACTTACATATCCCAAAATAATCATTTTAGAGTGTTATACCCAAAGTTCTAAGTCCAAGAGATTACCAAAGAGCCAGCTCTGATGTAAACACAAGAGGGTTTTTATTCAGACTCGAGTCTGGGCTCATGCTTGTAGCCGGCTCAGCGGCTTGGAACGAGAGCGAGCCCCAACTCAGGTTTACATGCACCTTTTATACATAATTCTGAGGGAGTGGGGTGGCTTTACAAACTTGTTCACACAGGATTGGATAGAATTGCATATACACGGTTACAGAGATACTGATTGGTTGGTTTGTGTATGATTTTTTGCGGGCTTAATCTTGCCTGTGATGGGCAGGTAACGGCTAAACAGGCAGAATGGAATTCCAGATAAGCTAACACAGAGCCCACTAGGAGGGTGGCTGGCACCATCGAGTCTACTATAATCTAAGCAAGGGAATGTTCAGGAGGGGTTTATTGCTTGCTTTGCCGTTGTAAAAGCTAAAAGCCACCATGGTAATTGAGATAAGCAAAGGCTTAACAAAGTTTTAAGCACAGACACTGCTTGAAACAT
>CAUYQG010085754.1:0-11968 GCA_963574415.1 Tarsius wallacei
GAAGATATACGGGCAGCCAACAGACACATGAAAAAGTGCTCAGCCTCACTCATCTTCAGAGAAATGCAAATCAAAACCACACTGAGATACCACCCTGTAAGAATGGCCATCATTAATAAAACAAACAACAACAGATGCTGGCGAGGATGTGGAGGAAAAGGAACGCTTCTATACTGCTGGTGAGAAGGCAAACTAGTACAACCTCTTTGGAAGAGGTGATGATTTCTGAAAGAACTAGAAATTGACCTTCCATATGACCCAGCAATTCCCCTATTGAGAATATACCCAGAGAAACTCAAATAATGCTACATAAAAGATACCTACACACGTATGTTTGTTGCAGCTCTATTCACAATAGAAAAAACAGGGAACCAACCATGGTGCCCATCAAAGCTGGACTGGATTAAAAAAATGTGGTACATATACACAATGGAATATTATGCAGCCATAAAGAAGAACAAATATATGGACTTTGCAGCAACTTGGATGGATCTGAAGTCGATCATACTCAGTGATTTATCACAGAAACAAAGAACAGAGTTCCATATGCTCTCACTCCTAAGAGGATCATGAACAATTATAATGCTATAAGTGATTGGCAATAGTGGGAAACTGTAAGGGGAGGGGAGTTGGGATTGGCAGTTGAGGGAAACTGCTAGGGGAGGGAGGGGCATACCTCATCAACAAGGGTACGTGCATGATCAATGTTTATGTACCTAACCCTGAAAATGTACCCCACATCTTTATAATAAAAATTTAAATTTAAAAAAAAAAGAGCAGATTTGCAAACTGGGTGTATATCTGTTCTAACCTGCCTGTGAGCTACCTTAAGAACTGATGCGAGATGTTCATCTGTATTTCACTGAAGAACTCAGGTTAGAAAAGAGGTGGTCACCTTGAAAACATGGCAAGTAGAACTAACAATCCATAGATGCCCAGGATAAAAGATTACCGTCTAAACATACAGTAGACCACCTAAGGTCCAGAAGCCAAAGCTAAGGAGAATTTCTTTGATAGATGAGGAGTATAGTGGGGAATTTGAAACACAACACACATGCCCACATTAACATGCATCATCAGAAAAAAAACTTGAAAGCATTCTAAGCTTCCACCTTGGATTAATCCCTGTGAAAGCCTGACTAAGTGTTGAAGGAGTGCCCCCACACAAAGCCACTCTGTAAAGACTGGGAGAGACATTCTTCTTCCATCTGTTTGTTTGAAGTGGGGTTTTTTGTTTGTTTGCTTGTTTGTTTTAGATCCTGGAATTCATAGCAGTCTCTATCAAAACACTAGCTTATCAGAAGCAAAAAAAAAACAGAATTTACTGACCACACAAAACAAGGAATAAAGTCTCTGCAAAAATACTTTGGGAAAATAACTAAACAAGCCAGGTGCAGTGGCATATGCCTGTTGTCCCAACTACTTGAAAGGTTGAGGTGGGAAGATCCCAAGAACCCAGGAGTTCAAATCCAGCCTGGGGAAAACAGTGAAACCCCATCTCTTAATAAGTAAATAATCAGGCCAGGCTCAGTGGCTCAGCCTGTAATCCAAGCACTTTGGGAGGCCAAGGCAAGTGGATTGCCTGAGCCCACGGGTTCAAGACCAGCCAGGCAACTTGGCAAGACCTCGTCTCTACAATACATGAAAAATTAGCTGGGTATGGTAGCGTGCGCCTGTAGTTCTGGCTACTTGGAAGGCTGAGGCGGAAGGATCATCAGAGCCCAGCAGGTCAACCCTGGGGTTACCGTGAGTGTGCCACTACACTCCAGCCTGGGTAACAGAGAGAGACTCCAACTCAAAATAAGAAAAAAAAAAGTAATAATCCAACAAACAAACATAATGGACTGTTCCAACCTTCAACAATCAAAAACACAAACAAATCCTGAGAAAGGGGAAGGATATGATTTACAGTTACATTACAATATTTATATGTCCAATTGTCAACCATAAAATCACAAGGCATGCCAAGAAATAATAAAATATGACCCATTCAAAAGAACATATTGATAGGAATGTCTCTGAGGAAATATAGACATCAAATTTAATAGACAATCTTTAAAACAACACAATAACTGATATTAAAAAGTACCCAGAGTGACTCAAGAACAAATTTCAACAGGCAGAAAAAGAATCTGCAAACTTGAAGATAGGACAGTTGAAATGGTCATGATTGAAAGAAGAAAAAAAAAATGAAGAAAAGTAAACAAAGCCTAAGAGACCTGTGGGATACCATCAAGTAAACAACACAGATATCATGAGAGTCCCAAAGAAACCAAACAGAAAGTAAAAAACAAAAGTAATATTTGAAGAAATAATGGCTAAAATCTTCCCAAATCTGATGAAAGATATGAATCTACAAATCCAAAAAAGTCAATTAACTCAAAGTAAGATAAACTAAGATATCCACAGAAATACATTATAATCAAACTTGCAACCCAAAGACAAAGAGATAAACTTGAAAGCAGTGTGTGAAAGGTGACATGTCATACATAAGGAAACCCCAATAAGATTAACAGCTAATCTCTCATCTGACATCATGGAGACCAAAAAGCAGTGGAAAAACATGCTTAACTATAGAAAGAAGAAAAGCTCATAATGGTTTCGTCAACTTGACTGGGCAATATGGTAATCATACATTTGATCAAACAGTATTCTAACTCTGTCTGTATGACAGAGTTCCTTATGTATGACATGTCACTTTTCACACACTGCTTTCAAGTTTATCTCTTTGTCTTTGGGTTGCAAGTTTGATTATAATGTATTTCTGTGGATATCTTAGTTTATCTTACTTTGAGTTAATTGACTTTTTTGGATTTGTAGATTCATAGGGAGGGAGTTTTGGATGAGATTAACATTTCAATTGATAAAATAACTAAAAAGTGTCTCTTCTGGCCACAATGGGATAAGCTACCACCAATAACAGAAAAACTAAAATATCCAAAAATAGTTGGAAGTTAAATAAAGTCAAACAAGCAATGGTTGAAAGAAGAATTCACGAGGGCAATCAGAAATTAAAGATGAATAGAAACTGAAAGAAAACATTACAAAATGTATGGGATATAATGAAGGCATGGTTCAGATGGATATTTATAGTTATAAACACTACATTTTTTCTAAAAAGACGATAAATCAACACCCTAACTTTATACCTTTAGGACTAAGAAAAAGAACAAAATAAAACGAAAGTAAAAGAAAGGAACTATGATAAGAGTAGAGATAGGTAAAATAAAGAAGCATGGTATAGAGAATAAAAAAAACCCCAAAAGATGGTTCTTTGAAAGGATCATTAAAATTGACAAAATTTTTGTTCAGCTAACAAAGGAGAGAGAGACAAGACAATTAAAATCATAAATGAAAGGGGGAACATTAGTACCAACCTTATAGAAATAAAAAGGATTACAAGAGGATACTATAAACAACTGTTTGCCAACAAATTCGATAATCTACATGAATGACCAAATTCCTGGAAACACACGAATTACCTAAACTGACTCAAGAAGAAATAGAAAAATCTCAACAAACCTATAATAATTAGAGATGCCAGTCATCCAAAACCTCCAACAAAAAAAAGCCTAGGAAGAGATGGATTCACTGGGGAATTCAAACAAATATTCAAAGAATTAACACCAGTTCTTCTCAAATTTTTTCCAAAAATTAAAGAGGGAACACGTCCTAACTCATTCTACGAAGCCAGCATAACCCGAACTCCAACAACAAAGACATACATAGCATCAAAAGATAACTACAGACTACTATTCCTTATTAATGTAAGTGCAAAAATCCTCAACAAAATTCTAGCAAACCAGCCGGGCTCAGTGGCTCAGCCTGTAATCTCAGCACTTTGGGAGGCCGAGGCAAGTGGATTGCCTGAGCCCGTGGATTCAAGATCGGGTCCAGCAACTTGGCAAGACCTCGTCTCTACAATAAATCAAAAAATTAGCTGGGCATGGTAGTGCATGCCTGTAACTCTGGCTACTTGGAAAGCTGAGGCAGAAGGATCGCCAGAGCCCAGCAGGTCGACACTGGGGTGGCCATCAGTGTGCCACTGTACTCCAGCCTGGGCGACGGAGTGAGACTACAATTCAAACAAAAAAGATTCTAACAAACCAAATCAAAAGCATATTAAAAGGATTACACACCATGACCAAGTGGGATTTATCACAGGAATGCAAGAATGGTTACACATAAGAAAATCAGCTAATGAAATATGCACAATGGAAAAACACATAATCATATCAGTGGATGCAGAAAATGCACTTGGAAATATCCAAACATCCTTTTGTAATTAAAAACATTAAGAAAAACAAAAAACTGAAAGGAATGTCCTCAGCATGATAAAGAACACTTATTTAAAAAGTCACAGCTAACAGAATACTCAATGGTGAAAGACTGAAAACTTTTCCCCTAAGATCAGGAAGAAGACTAGAATGCCCACCTTTACCAATGTTATTCAACATTATGCTGAAGTTCTAGGCTGGGCACAGTGGCCCATGACTTGGGAGGCCGAGGCAGGAGGATCATTTGAAGCCAGGACCAGCCTGAGTAGTATAACAAGACTATATCTCTTAAAAGTAAATAAATAAAATAAAATCTCACACACACTGCAATTCTAGCCTGAGCAATTAGACCAAAAACAAATTACAAGCTATCCAAATTAAAAAGAAAGAAGTAAAATGATCTCTATTTACAGATTAAATAATCCTGTATATAGAAAATCCCAAAGAATCTACAAGAAAGCTACTGGAGCTAACAATTTCGGCAAAGCTCAAGACACAAAAATCAGTTATATTCCTATATATCTGCAATGAAGGACCCAAAAAGGAAATTTTAAAAATCATTCAATTTATAATAAAAATTAAATAATAAAAAGAGTAAAATACCTAGAAATAAATTTAACCAAGGAAGTGAAAGATTAATACACTGGATTCCAAAAGATTGCTGAAAGAAATTATAGAAGACCTAAATATACCATGTTCATGGGTAGAAAGACCTTTTATTGTTTAGATGCCAATACTATCCAAAGTGATCTACAGATTCAATGCAAAATCTAGCAAAATTCCAATGCCTTTTTGCAGAAGCAGAAAAGCCAAAGGTTAAGTGGTACAAGGTTTATTTTGGAAGTGATGAAAATGTACTACCAAAGTAAGGCCCATACTTTACCTACACAATGACCATTTGTATACCTAACCCTGAATTGTACCCCACAACTATAAAATAAAAAATTAAAAAGTTCTAAAATTGATTGTTGTACAGCTCTATGAATATCTGAAAACAACTGATTTGTATAATTTTAAATATGTGAATTGTTTGGTATATGAATTGCACCTGAATAAAGCTGTTTAAAATACACAGACAGTTCTCCCTGGCTCTTCAATATTCTCTCCAAGGATCTCATCCTCTGATATGTATTCAATTATATAACCTTGTCCACAAATATCTGCTAAATCTTTGTCATCAGCCCTGACCTCCAGATCTAAATGTCCCCACTTCCTGCTAATGAATGACAGGAGTCACATCACTCACAAAGCTCAAATTTCTTTTCCTACTCCAGTGCACCTGGTCTCAGCTAGCAGGTGCTACAGGCCTCGCAGTCACCCATGCTAGCAACTCTGGCACCTGTACCTCACTACCACCCACCCCACTCCACATTCAATCCTCAATTTCTGTCAATTCTACCTGTACAGTCAGTATCTTTCTTTCTTTTCCCTTCAGTTAATAAAACCATCAATTCAAAACAGCACAGTTTCCCTGCTTTCAATTCTTCTCCTCTCCAATGCAGCATTACAGTCCCAAATACAAGTCAAGAAATTCAGAGTCTAAAGTCCATTCAACTCTTCCCTTCTCAAATCTTTTCAGTAGCTTCCCACTCACCACAGAATAAAATTCCACCTCTCCACAGCTTGCTCTTCTAAGTATCCCCTGAAATAGATTCAACCCACCTACCTCTTTTTATGTCATTCTTGAGTCCTAGATGTCAGTCTCCCGAAAGCACTTATCATTCCTTTAGCACACCATAGCTTTCATGCCTGGGTTTTTACTTAGACTGTTCTCCACTTAAAAGTCCTCTTCCTCCTGGACCTATAGACCTTTACTGTTCTTGAGATACAGCTTCCTCAGATCTAAGACACCACCGAATTATAAGATGCATGCCAATTTTAGAGATGTTGAAGTGCACTAAAACGCACATCTTAGACACAGTAAAATACAATAAATGTCTTCCTTTAAATTCCTTCAATATATTGTTTATACTCATATGCAACTTATGCATTAGGCCTCTTTGTATTATGACTTAATACTGCTGACCCCATTAGATTACAGGCTCCTTAAGGACAAAAATTCTGTCTTGTTCATCTATGACACAGTAGAAATCCCATTAGAGTTTAAGATAGTCTAAAATTAAATGTGCAAAGGAAGGACTAATAGCACCTATCTCACATGTATTATCAGAGTAAATTAGAGAATATACATTAAAATCAATTTGTAAAGTAGATCTTACTCAAATGCAGAACTGGAGTACTTTTTGGAATATCTTTGCTAAACAAATGTCATCCTCCAAGTCTGTCACTCTCTTTAGTATCACTGTACATTGGGAAATACAGGAAATGCACCTCAAGCCCCTCTGAAACTACTGCATCCCATTACACTCCAGTAACACAGCAGTCACATGGGCCCAGGAAAACAAGGCACCCTTCCAGCACTCCAAAGAATTCTAGATTGTGATTATCAGTTCCCAGCTTTGCTTTTGGAGAGCAAGGTCTGTGACTTACTCCTGTTTCTAGCCCTATGACGTTGATTTTTTTCAAAGAGGATAAGCGTAAGTGTGTATAGGGAGGGATATGCAATTTGAAAACAAAATCACAATTTGTCCATTCTTCATTTTAAAATTAGATTATTCCTTTGAACTTTCAAGTCACATAAAAGAAGAGTAGCAAAGTGGGGCATGGTCTGAGAAGCCTGACACTAAGAGGCCCTCAGATAAAATGAATTACCTAAGACATAAACAGACGACACCACTGAGAGTTGATGTCCATCACTTCTCTACTGCTTGGACTGCTGTAACAACCTCTTAACAGGTCTCCTGCCTCCACTACTGCACCCTCCTGAACTCTTCCTCCCCACCATGGAAAAGCACAGCCAGACCAAGTCAGCCAGGCCACTTCTCGGCCCCTTCAAATAGCTCCTGGTCAGCTTGACCATCACAATCCCCTGGCCTTTTCCCTGGCTCTCCAGCCCCACTGTATGGTCCCCTCTGCCACAAACGGGATGTTCCAGCAACAGGGACCTGTTCCATGTTTCCTACACATGCTTTAAACTCTCTCAGGCTTCTGGGCCTTTGTGCATGCTTTTCATTTAGTTCTTTCCCAGGTCTGACCAAACTTCAGAGCTCAGTTCCCTTCTTAAGCTGCTGAAAGTGCTTCACAAACTACAAGTCTGTGTTCACTGCGCATCCTCAAGTTCCTGCAAAAACATGAGCTCATCGCTAACTTATCACACATGCTACTGAAATCAAGCTATGTTTTTTTGAACTACCTCTTCCGGTAGATAACGAGTACCATGAAACTAAGAACCAAGGGCTTTCCTCTTTGTAGTTCATTTACCTGTCACGGTGCCACTCCATAAATCTTTGAGCTGAAATGAAATTTTGAACTTAATCGTGGTTCTAAGAAATTCTTTCCATCATTTTTTTTTAAGAGGTGGTTTTCCCCCAAAGTCTTCTTAGTAGCTAGTGCTATCCAGGTGCAGTAGGTCTCTCCACTCTTAATATATGAATGTTTCTTCTTGATCAAAGAAAAATAATATTCACAGCATTCCCCAAACTAAAGCAAAAGATAGATTTCAGATTACAGACCTCAGAAGAACGAGATGTGAAGAAAGAAGGGTCTGACACTAATAACTACAAGCACTTGCTAAGCACAAAATTCCAGGTGTATCAGACACTATTAGACACTGACAACAGAATGGTTGAGTGAGTCATCTAAATGCTTTCACGCCTGTTCCCCAGATTTAGCCTGTGCTGCTCTGTGTCAAGGGCAACTGCTTTCCCAAACAACCCTGCCCTCTGGCAAAGATTTGCCCAAGAAGGTTTGGCCAGTGGGGAGGCACCAACGGGTTATAAGAAGGTACAAGAGAAGCCAGAGCATTTCTCCTCCTCTCTTCCCACGTCCTGCGGCATCCCTGGCAGAAGCTTTCTCTCTTCCATAATTCCAGATCCCTCCAGACAGTTCAGCCCTCTGAGGTCCCAGCTCCCACCTCCCATCACACACCCCCGGCTCCCCCCACAGAGCTTCTGTACTCTGGCAACACCAACCATTTCTCATCTTCTAGTTCTAAGGGAGGGACGGAGGCTTCCTGCTGTTGTTCTCTGTGGCTTGTCTAACAGTCCCATTTGCTCCTGAGCAATTCATCACCTGTGTATCTAGTTCCTGGCTTTCTTTCCCTCCTCTGTGGAGAGACTTACTGCAGATACTATTTTTCTGGATGAATCCTGACTGACTGTTTTTAAATGGCATTTAAGAAAGAATGTATGAAACAGTGTAACACTTCAGCATAGTAGAGCATAAAAACTTTCAATCTTGAAGAAAGCTCATTACCAAAAAACATTCTGAATACAGAGAGACAATGAGAGAACACCATGCATAGTCTTAAAAGTACAAATAAAGACTCTAACATTTTATTCATATCAAAGTGTTCCTCTCTAGAATGAAGTCTTTACTCAGCTGCAATATTTACCTGAACTAAGCCAATCATTTATAATAAAAATGTCACTTTTTTGAAACTTATTTAGTAGAAAAAACATAGAGGATCGCGGGATTTGGAGTCACTGTAGGCCAAGACATTTGTTTGGAGTGAAAAAAACTGTTAAAGACCTCCTGTCAGTGACTTATCATTCACATCCACAAACTCAGTCCTTTTTATTTCATACAGTTTTTTAGGATCATAAGATTTCAAAGTTGGAAAGCATCACCTTAAATATAAGGAATAAAGGCACAATTTGTAAACAGTTCGATGTTAACTAATTATTACAGGACTTCGCAACTCCCCTTTCATGTAATCATTATATGAAATTCCTTTAATGGAGGTAGTCCGATAAAATAATAATTCACTCACTACCCATACAATATTTTAGAAAATGAAATACTTCTAGAATAAACAAGGTTTCCTAATCCCTGAATGTTTGTCCTTGATCAGAGAAAAATAATGCTCCCAACATTCCCCAAACTGAAGCAAAAGGTATGAGTTCCGATCACAAACTTCAGAGGACCGAGATGAGAAGAGGGGCCTGATGCTAATGACCACAAGCGCTTGCTGAGCACAAAATTCCCAGCACTTTATATAAAGCATCTGATTTTACTCAAAGCCCTATGAGGCAATTTCACGCGAGGAAACGGAAACCCAAAAAGGTCACCGCATTTTTCTAAGCTACCTAGCCAGCAAACAGTAGAAGCAAAATTTAAATTCGGTCTTGTCTGGCTCTAGGGTGTAATTCTATCAACTATTCTCTTTGCTTTTGCTGGAATAATATGCCATGAGGGCGTTTTTCAGCTAAAAATAAACCAGTAAATTATTTTTCAAAAAAAATCTAAAACAACATGACAGTCTCTAGCTAATATTCTAAATAATCTTTATTTAACACTATCAAACGTTCACATGTTAACATAAATAATTTAAACATAAAGAGAGCTTTAACTAGCATCTACTATGTGTCGTGTTCTGCAAATAAAGAGATCAGAAAGACCTACCTCAAAACATTCATAAGGAATGACCAATTAATGCACATTTCCCACCAATCCAAGGCCCTGAAGTGAGGTCAGCATCTCCACCTTTGTGCATGGCCTGTTCATCATATGCCCACAGAACAGCCTTGTCACATCGTCCTGGCCCACTCCACATCTCCTGGTGGTCTGATTAATGTTGAAAAGGAGGGTGAAATGCTGAGTTACTGATACTCCAAGCCCCTTTGTACAAACTCTGACCTCTGCTTTCTCGTGGGTAGGTGGCACAACACCCCTTTACAAAAATGCCTCGCTCTAGGGAGTACATTTAACATCACAGCCCACACACACATACATGTTACAGAACTGACAAAACTCCCATGATAACCACATTGATACGCACTATGTACAATCCACTTGGTATTTTCAACTTTTTAAATACTGGTCGCAGCCCACTGAACATCACAAACCACGAACCTGCAATTAGAACCAACTAGGAAAGTGCTGAAATGACATGAATGCTTTTCCTTCCTCTTCCTCTTCATACATTAACATGGGAAGTTATGGAAAAAGAAGAGGAAGGGGAAAGAAAAGGCTCACCCACACATCGGGAGAGCAGTCTCCTGGCGCTCCTGGCTCTGAAGGACTACCTCCCCGGAGCCAGCCACCAGGTCAGCAACACCCAGCACGTGGCCATCCTCCCCCAGTCTATCTCCTCCCACTCTCTCCGTGGCCCTCAAAATAGTCTCTGAATGTGATAGCTCTTGAAGGTCATTGTCATGAATGTACTTGCTTTTTATTGATTTTACTGTGAAATGTATATTACACAAAACTTACCATTTTAACCACAACTGTAGATTGCACAATTCAGTGGCATTAAGTACACTTGTGCTGTGGTGCCATCATTACCACCATCCATGTTCAGAAACTCTGTACCAATTAAACAAATCCCCAAAAACATTTATACTTGCTCCAGCCCCTGGTAACCTCTAATTAATTTATTTTTTTCTTTTAAGTTGGAGTCTCAGTCTGTAGCCCAGGCTGGAGTGTGGCGGCACATTCATGGCCACCACAGCCTCAACTGTTGGGCTCAGGCGATCCTTCCACCTCAGTCCTCCAAGTAGCTGGAACCACAGGCATGCACCACCACATCCAACTACTTTATTTATTTATTGTAGAGATGAGGTTTCACCAGGTTGCCCAGACTAGTCTTGAAGCCCTGAGCTCAGGCAATCCTCTCACCTCTGCCTCTCAAAGTGCCAGGATTACAGGTGTGAGCCACCACACCCAGCCTAACTGACTTTTGTTTATAAAACCATTTTATAGCCGGGCTCAGTGGCTCAGTCTATAATCCCAGTACTCTGGGAGGCCGAGGCGAGTGGACTGCCTGAGCCCATGGGTTCGAGACCCACCCAGGCAACTTGGCGAGACCTCGTCTCTACAATAAATCAAAAATTAGCTGGGCATGGTAGCGCGTGCCTGTAGTTCCAGCTACTTGATGGCTGAGGCGGAAGGATCGCCAGAGCCCAGCAGGTCGAGGCTGCAGTGGCCAGGAGCGTGCCACTACATTCGAGTCTGGGCGACAGAGTGAGACTCCAACTCAAAAAAAAAAAAAACATTTTATAAACATATAAAAAAGAAGTGAAAACAGAATAGTGAGCCCCTACAGACATATGACTCAACAAATCAAATTTTGCTATACTAATTCATCTTTCCCAGATCATACTTAGAACACAGAATACTTTCACCCTCCCATACTTAGAACACGTAAGAATTACACATTCTTTCTTACACAACCACAGTGTCATTATCACAATACCAACTATAAATCCTTGATATCATAAAATATTGACATCTTAAAAATACAATCAACTAAATTATTTTAAAAATTTGCTTTCACCAAATTTTTCATAGATCCTTTCAGTACTACAATGATTTCTAAATAACTTCTTAACATAAACTGCTTTATAAAGGATAATAATAAAGACAAAAAACTATAATGTTTAAAATAAAAGATTTCCACTAACTCTTTACATTGGTAACCCAGATTATTAAACTACTGAGGAGAAACGTCATTACCACGTTTTTCCACAAACTATCTAGAATGTTATTTAATATGTCAAAAATGAAAGGTTTAGGGTAACGCGCAGTGGCTCACAGCTGTAATCCCAGCACTTTGGCAGGCCAAAGTGGGAGGACTGCTTGACCCCGGGAGTTCAAGACCAGCCTAGGCAACATTGCAAGACCCCATCTCT
>CAUYQG010085758.1:0-12622 GCA_963574415.1 Tarsius wallacei
CCAATCACTGAGACGATGAGTATTGCCAAAGGAGAAGGCTCTTTTTTGGGTGAGACCAGCCAAGGAGAATTGAAGATCATCCCTCTCCCCATTCCATCAGAATCAGGGGTTTATATAGTGGGGCAATTCCTGTAAAAAACAGGAGTTAGGAGGGGGTAAGGAAGAGGAGTTGCAGAAATTAGAGGGGAATCTCATATCTCAGTGTCTGGATGTGGTCATCTGGTGAGTTTCAGTTTATTGATACTTTAGGCCTGAGAGTTGATTCCTGAGAAGGGAACTCAGATAAGACAAACGTTCGAGAGGGCCAATTTCTATGTTTTTTTTTTTCTTTTCTTAAACCGCAACCGTTATGGCGAAGTCAGGTCAGTTTCCACTCTTGACATTTGACAGGCAGAAACACGGAGGTATGGTATGCCGAAAAACATGCCCAAAGTGACACAGCTGCCAAAGGACAGCACCAGGTTTCAGAGCCTAGCGATCAGGGATTGTTTGTCTAAGTAACAAGCGATGAGACACCTCACAGTTGTACTTTCCTGGGGCCGGCGGCCTAACCGTCAGCCTAATAAAGAGCTCTCAAAACATAGTGCGTGGTTGTGTACTTTGGCGACCACGTAAAGGGCACGGCAATGTGAGTGAACCCTGGTCCCCACCAAGGCTTCCCTGCAGAAGCCCTCCATTGGCTTCTCAGTCAAGTTAACCGGTACCTTGAGAGGTCAGAATGCCCTCTGCTTCCTGTGATTTCACCCAAGATTTCCAATTTTCGTTACTTTAGCAAAGGCCACCAGGCAGTTTCTTCCACATTTGTCACCATCCCTTAAAACATGATATAATTGGAAGTTGCTGGGTTGGTGAGGGTAGGATGACATTTTGCGCACATTCAGCTGGAACAAAAATGTCATATTTGCACAAGGTTGGGGCTGCTCGCTGTAAGAATAAAATGTTCCTAAGCGGTGGTTCGGCCTGCAAGAGATCTCAGTGAGGGAGAAAAATCCACTTTTTACGATCCTGGAGGAGAGAAATCAATGATAGCAGGCGGAGGGTCGGCATTGTTCTTTCACAAGCAGGAGTTTTCTCTTTGCACTTTCTCGTTTTATCTCTACAAAATATATTCTCTGCACCCTTCACTCTTAAACTCAAATGAAACCCGATCGGCATGAGTTCACTTAAATATATATCTGTATGTGTACGTATATATATATATAGACACACACACACACACACACAAGATGATATGTCTAAGCGTGAGAGCTGCTCTCTTTAAGGCACTGTTATTTCTTTTCATGTTGCTGTAACTCTCGGGCTCCTCCTTGATTCGTCTCCCTCATCCCCACTCCCATCCAGTCCACTAGCAGATCTAGTTGGCTCTGATGGCTGACGATTCTTCTCCTCCTGCCGCCAAGCTACTATCAGGCCTGTCCTGGATTCTGGCAAAAGCCGACGAATGACCGTCTTGCTTCCATCCTTGTCTCTTACAGTCTGTTCTCCCTCCAGCCGCCAGGCTGGACCTCAAAAAAGCTCAAGTCAGATTCTGTCCTGCTTGTTCAAGACCACCTAAAATGAAACCCAAATTCCCTTCTGTTGAGATTGGAGCCTAATAACTGATACCCCCCTTCCTTCACCTGCCCCACGGTAGACACAATTGAGAAATAAACCCAGAAGCGAGGCAGATAGAGATCAAAGTAGCCTGTTTGTTACCGATAGAAACGTTGTTGAATGACTCGGGTAGGCTTAACAAGGGGGCTTCTTACACACACCTTGATTACCCGTTCTCCTCTTTATTAGAAGCCTGCCTCTTTAAAATCACAACTTTTAAAATTGAAAATTCTTCCTGTCCTGTTTCGGATTGCAACCTTCCCATCTGTATCCGTGCCATCGGCTCATTTTTCACAAGGTTGTCTTTTTCTTCCTGATTGATTTGTGAGGGGATTTACATATGATGAATACCTTCTTCCAATGTGTGGCTTGTATTTACACTTTATGGTGATTTTGATTTTTAAAAAAATAATGGGATTAAATTACCCGCTTTTATTCGTTTGAGTTTTTTTGAGTCAGAATCTTACTCTCTCGCCCAGGCTGGAGTGCGGTAGCACACTGATGGCCACCCCAGCGTCGACCCGCTGGGCTCCGGCGCTCCTTCCGCCTCAGCCTTCCTAGTAGCCGGAACTACAGACACGTGCTGCCACGCCCGGCTAATTTTTTGATATATTGTAGAGACGAGGTCTCACCAAGTTGCCCAGGCTGGTCTTGAGCCCCTGGGCTCAGGCATTCCTCTCACCTCGGCCTCCCAAAGTGCTGGGATTACAGGCTTGAGCCACCACGCCCAGCCAGCTTTTGTCTTTTAAAAGTAGTGTATTTTATGACTGTTTGGAAAAATCTTTTCCACTCTCATGATCGTGGTGATAGTTTCCTACACTCTATTCCAACAGTTTGAAGCTTGGCTTTCATACTTGATACTTAAATTGAAGAGATTTCTGGTATGATGTGAGGTTTTGGTTTTTGAATATGATGATATTCAGGTCCAGTTTCATTTCGTTTCTTACGGACAACTCATTGTTCCAGTGTTATTTGTTGTGGCTACTTCTGACCTTCAAGGACCCAGGATGCCATGTATCATTTCCTTCTGTTTGTAGGTTTGTTGCTGGGTGGTTTGTTTTGTTCCTAGGTTGCCTTGTTCAGCCCTGCACCGCAGTCACATTATCTTCAGTATTACAACTTGATAACAGCACAAGAAACTCAAGAAAAAATTAAAAATCACTGATGATTCCATGATCTAGAGACTACCTCCGTCTTGATTTCTTTGACATTTCCATTTAGCCTTTTGCTTATTTTTATATGTTCAGAAGATACTGTATGCACGGATTGGAATTTTCGTTTTTCCTTACATTATATTTTGGTGCATATTGGCAAATGCTCCAGATTCTGTTTTTATTATGAGAGAGGTATGAACAAAGTGTTAACATTTTAAGAGGAAGCAAGAAGGCACTTTTATCTTGGGAGAAACCAGAGAAGATCTGTGTCCCTGGACTACTTAGTTACAGAAGTGTCTTCTTTTTAATAAATGAGCTGTAACAATGCATGGAAAGGGTTGTATTACTTTTTGAAAACATGACACAGGGCCAGGCTTGGTGACTCAGTCTGTCATCCCAACACTTTGAGAGGCCGAGGCGAGTGGATTGTCTGAGCCTAGGCACCTTGGTGAGACCTTGTCTCTACAATACATCAAAAATTAGTTGGGCGTGGTAGCACTTGCCTGTAGTTCTGGCTACTTGGAAGGCTGAGGCGGAAGGATCGCCAGAGCCCAGCAGGTAGGTCAACACTGGGGTGGCTGTGAGTGTGCCACTGCACTCCAGCCTGGGCGGCAGAGTGAGACTCCGACTCAAAAAATAAAATAAGTAAAAAAAGACACAAAGACATCTGGAGTTGATGGATATCTTAGAAGCCTAAATATCATCTTTCAAGTTCTTTACATGGGAGTCAGCCATTTGCTATATGGGATCATCACTGAACTATTCATTTTCAGAATAGACAGTGACACCAAAATGCGTGGAATACTTCCTCTTCTGTAGTGGGTCAAGAGCTCTGGGAACAAGCATAGTGTTTTAACTGGGTTCAAAGTCAGAAGAAAACCTTCTTGGAATCTGCAAGGACAATAATTGAGCTGCAGTTTCTCAACAGGTTGTAGATGTGCTGATTGTAGTTGGCTTAAAGTTCTCGTCATTTCCATCAGATTTTACATCTTTGTAAAATTTGATTTTGCTGCAGGAATTCTGATGTCATTCCACTACCAAATGATGGCTTACTCAGTCAGTCCCAGTTAAGAGCCGGAGGGTAAACGCAGGGCAGAGCACCTTTCACGTATGAACAAGTTCTTTTGTTCTCCTCTTCCGGTCTCTTGGAGACAGAGACTTCTTTGTTCTGTTAGATAGTTTCCTATTTGGATTTAATTAGTTCTTTTATTTATAGCCATTTATGAAATCCTCATGGCTTGCCTTCTCCTGGGGTGGGGTGAGGGAGTGTTTATGGGTCTCGTCATAGTTATTCAGCATTAGATGCTGTTTTAACCTAAGCCAACTCCGTGCGTTATCATCACCCTTTAAACGCTCAGAACAGGCAAAGCTGTGGCATCTCTAGGAGCTTTGTAGATGAACAGGAGCTTGGTAGCAGCTAATCTTGCCTGACTGAGGAATCCCTTCTCCAGAGCTCAAGTCAACATTGTTGAGTGCCATCTCTAAGTCAGAAGATGGGCTGCACCAAGGTGGCTGTGGTGGTCTGTTCACTCACACCCAAATCCATTTTGTCACGGGATGGTCCTAATGGTAAGAAAATTCTGCCCGTCCCCTATTCAGAGTTGGCCTGAAAAGAATGTCTGCCCATTGGTTTTAGTTTTGCTTTCTGTGGTTGCAAACTGAAAGTCTTGCGTATTAGACTGTGAGCATCTTGATCGTCTAGACGAGTTGTTCTCCACTTGAATGTGCATCAGAGTCACTTAGAGGGCTTGGGGAAGAGCGTTGGTCATCGTCCCCAAATAGAAAGGGAGGAAGACTTGAGGATTTCTCATTCAAGAAGGGAGGGTGGAAGGAGCAGTTCTGGATGGAGACCAGAAAATCTGTGTTTCCAACTAGTACCCAGGAAGTGTTGATGCGGCTGGTCGGGCAACCACACTGAGAACTGCTGTTACAGACAAAGAGCACCCCTTTATGGAGGTACTCAAGATTTTGTAGGTGCCAAGGTCGTAGCAACGAGCACAGCAGACACAACCCTTACCCTTGTGGAGTGTATGGTCCGTGGAACTTAATTGTAACATGAACACTAGAGTGGAGTGTTTTTTATGACCCAGGAAGTCTGAGAAACTCTGAGAATATGAACTAGGAGACCTCATCCGGCCTAAGGATCAGAGTCAGGGAGGCCTCCTTACAGACACCTGAAAAACAGATGGGAGTTTTGTAAGACTGAAAAGAGGAGGATGGGGCAGGAAGAAAAGGAAGTCCTCATGAGAACAGAACATGAATGAGAGCAGAACAGGGGGAAGGTGGACAGCACTGTCCACGCAAGACACATAGAGACAGCCAGTGCGATGGACGCAGGAAAGGAAGGGCAGGCGGAGGGGGTAGAGGTGCCTTGTGAACTACCTTAAGAGATTTAGTTAGTATTCTGCGGCGAATGGGAAGCCACGTGACACCCCATCCCAGCCCGGGGTTTTAAACCAGGTGGGGCAGGTGTGATAAGAACGGGGTTGTTAATTTACAAAATGAAGTCTTAACCTGGCTCTGTCTCCAGTGCCTAACATTGTAGGTGTGTAAGTTAATAGAGGAGCTTAAGTACTCTTTGCCTTGTGCATTGTGGGCATTTGATAAATATTAGTCACCTTGGTTTGATAAATATCAGTGTGTGATGTGTGCAAGTGTGTGTGAGTGCACATGTAGTGTTGAATGCTTCAGCATTTTAGGGCATCCGGGGCCACGTGTGTGGTAGTGACACAGTAAATAAATAGCTAGACTCAGCAGAACCTAACTTAGGCAGTACCGTGAACTGCCAGTGCTCAGCTTTCTTGAGGCTGATTATGCGTTGCCTTGTGAATAACACCATGGCTCTGGCCCCCTTACACAGTACATAACTTAAATTACAGAGCAAATTGATCTGGAGGAGGCATACTTTTGCATTATTTCAGTCTTAGTGGCATGATTATGATGGACTGATATAACTTAAAGTTCATAAAAATACTGCTGACCTGTAGAACTGAAATATTTTTGGGCCCCCCTTGCCAGGAGGTCATTCTGCATTTTACGAGAAGGATAGCTGGGGCGCATCGAAAGTGAAGGAGGCAGTGGGGGAGGAAGCATTGAGGAAAGTGACATTGACCACAGACTTTGCTGCTTTTGAAGCGATGCAGGAATGCTAGTCCCCTCTTGCCTCATTAGCATGTTTTGAAGAATAATGAGACTTGGAGGGAGAGAATGTGCAAATGTGTTTAGGGCATTGGTTAACATATGGTTTCAATTACAGGATGTGTCCCTTGTGTTTATGGGGAGTTTCTTAGGGCAGGACAAATACCGTAGTTATACACTGAGGCATCCAAGAGCCATGTGACTTATTGTTTTAATAATTTGCAGAAAATGAGATCTCATCAACAATTGCACTTCTCTCTTAAGTCTAGTGTCTGGGCTTGGGGAAGGGTGTTTGTCATAGTCCCCAAACAGAGAGGGAGGAAGACTTGAGCATTTCTTATTCAAGAAGGGAGGGTGGAAGGAACAAGAGTGTCAGCATCTGTCAGGCCTGGATTTGAATGTGGACTGTTGATTTATTGAGAAAAATAAGGGCAGGACGACCAACCTCACCGGATTTTGAGACATGGTGAAATTTGCATATCTAAGAAAGCCTTGGGCTTTCTAGGGATCATTCTTAAAAGCGATTGTTGTTATCACTACTGTTATTGTTGCTATTTTTTTCCTCTGTGCTCTATCAGTGAATCAAGTGCCTCATTGTTAAGCATTCAGGACTCTGTAAACTACTTACATCTATACACCTAGGTTCTCCAGGACCCAGTCCTGGAAGTTACACAGAGATAGTTCTGCTGCATTCTGTTAGTTAACACAGGCCACTGGGCCAGCCAGACTCAAAGGGAGGGGAGATAGATTCCACCCCTTGGTGGGAGTAGTGGAACCTTTCATTCGCTAAGCTGAGTTAAATATGTAAGAGATTTCTCTGACTGCTAGGTGGAAGATGAATTGAGGTGCAAAAGCAAGTAGCCTTTGTAGAAAGCTTTGATGGTGGCCCAGGAAAGATAATAGTGTATTGGATTAGGCTTGTAATCAAGAAATGGAAAGTAAATATATTCATATAAATTTTGGGTGTAGAGCCAGGTAATGGATTGAGTCTCGAGGGTAAGACTACAAAGGCCAGTCTAGGGGATTTGAGGGATCCCTAACTTTTGAGAATACCAAATAGAAGAGGAGATTAACTCCAGTACACTCAGAAACCTTGAGAGTAATAGCATTCTCGGGAACTATCCAGGGTCCTGAAGCACTCACTCTGCTTTCATATATTTATCCATCCATGAGTCTCTGGCTTTGTGCCTGCCACTGTGGTAAGCGCTAGAAGTATAAAAACCAGTGGAGCAGGGCTCCAGCTCTTAATGAGGTCACATTTCTTTGGTGACAATTGACAAGAAATCCCAAGTCAATGTGATGAGTGCCAAGATAGACGGTACAGAAAGGGGATACTCTTAGTTCAGCCTAAAGAAGAAAGTTAAGACTTCCTGGTCAAGGTGAATTTTGAACTCAATATTGAAGGATGAGCAACAGGTTTCTAGGTTAGAGAGCGGCAGGGAGAAAGAATGTCATGCATTAAAAGCTTGCAGTAACAAAAACACAAAATGCAAAAGGTTGTTGAGGCTGAAAAGGCAGGGAGAAGATCACCAAGAACTTTGTATGTCGGCTTAGGAATTTAGATTCCATCCGGAGAGAGACAATAAGTAGGCACAGAAGGATTTTAAGCAGGAATAAGGATGTGAAATGAGGTATACCTCAGCTAGATCTCCATGGGAGTATAGAAATTGAGTGGAGGCAGAAAGAACAGAGGGAGGAAGGTCAGTGAGGTCTCTGTTGGAATAATCAACTAAGGTGGAGGCAGTGGGAATGCAGAGTATAGGGAGAACCATTTCCTCCTTCTCCTCTCTATCAAGTTGACTATCCAAATAATAATTTCTACTAAATTTTTCATTCTTTAAAAAACGTATTGGAGAAGGAATAGCTACCATCTCTTGCTACCTTATTGCATTAAGCATCTGCTTTACAGATCCAACTCATGTAGTTCTGGTTTCCACATCCACTATTGGAAGGAGATAATAGGTGACACTCCTTCTTTCACCAGTGAAATAAGCTACTGAATTAGGCATGTCATGAAGAAATGGAAACTAGCTGTATGATGACATATTTTGGATTTAGAACCAGCTGATGGAGGGTAAGACCACAAAGGCCATTCTAAAGGATTTGCGAGATCCCTAGCAGTTGAGCATCCCCAAGAAAAAATGGGACTTACTTCAATTTGAAACTTATCAGCTCAATTTTATAGCAATAAAATAACCTTACTGAGTTCATGACTGATTGACTAACTAACAGCAGTTAGACGTCCTTTCTCTATTGGAAAAGTTGTCATGTTGAAGAGTAGTGGTCCTCTGAGGGGTAGTGCCCAGTCCTGTCTGTTCTTCACAGACGTCCTTCCTGGAAGCAGTTGGTGTCCTTCTCTGTTGCCTCTCCTCTTCTCCAAGCTAGTGGGTTAAGGGTCTGCTCTATAGATCCAGCTCTTCTAATGTTGAAGTTTCCATAGGAAGGAGGTAATAGACAACACCCTTACTTTCACCAGTAGAATATATTGTATTCATCATCTCCTTTTTACAGAAAAAATGCATTCAGTATTTGTTATGGGCATGCATTTCTAAAATGTCAAGGAAATAAAATTGATTGGAGTTTGTGACCACATTTCTATAAGTGACGGAAGTAAGAGATGGAGTCTTAGATCATACCTGTGTTTAAGGCTTGGAAAGGTAGTATTGTTTACTGGAATGAATAATATAGATGATATTATGGATAGTCGGTCTTAGAGGAGAGATGTTTGGTGGGAGGGGAACAATTTATCTTATTTGTGAAATGGAAATGTAGCAGATAACTCTCAGTACTCCGTACCCATTTTCATGTCTGCTTGGATTTCTGCTGTGGTTTGAGCTTGTCCTCTTCAAAGTTAAGGTGCTGTTACCGAGGTAGTATTAAGAAGCAGGGCCTCCAAGAGATGAGTAGGCCATGATGGATCCTCATGAATGGGATTAAGGCCTTTATAAAAGAGACTTCACACAGTGTTCATCTAGTTTGCTCTGACACCTTCCACCCTCTGCCGTGGGAGGACCTGATGCTTCTCCCCTCTGGAGGATGCAGCATCAGGGCGCCATCTTGGAAGCAGAGAACAGCCCTCATGAGACAACTGAACCTGCCAGTGCTTTGATCTTGTACTTCCCAGCCTCCAGAACCATGATAAAGTACATTTCTATTGCTCATAAACTACCCAGGCTCGGGCATTTTGTTTTAGCGGCACAAACAGACTTAAGACTTACAATTGGTACCAGGAGCAGGTTGTTACTATATAAAATACCTAAAAATGTGGAATTGGCTTTCAAACTAGGTGATGGGTAGAAGCGGTAACACTTCTGAAATGAATACTGTAAAATGCCTACAATGCCATAAATTAAACATTGAGGCTGATTCTGATAGGAGCTCAGAAGAAGAGAAGCGCTGTAGAGAAAATCTCAGTCTTCTTAGTGATTATCTAAGTGGTCATGACCAGAATCTTGAGAAATTTGAAGAGTGAAGGCTGTTCTGATGTGACAAATAACTTGATTGAACTGTGTCTGTGCCCTGGGACTTTGTGGAAAGCACAACGTAGGAGTAATGAACTAGAATATTTGGTGGAAGAAATCTCTAAGCAGCAAAGAGCCCAGGGTGCTTCATGGCTTCTCTTAATTGCTTATAGTAAAATATAAAACACAAAAAATAATGTAAAGACAGAATTTATAATCAAAAGGAAAGCAGAGCATAAACATTTGGAAAATTCTCAGTCTGGCCATGTAAATAATAAAGATTGCCTGAGCCCGGGAGTTCAAGACCAGCCCGGGCAATTTGGCGAGACTCCATCTGTACAATAAATCAAAAAATTAGCTGGGCCTGGTGGCACATGCCTGTAGTTCCAGCTTCTTGGAAGGTTGAGGCAGAAGGATCGCATGAACCAAGCAGATAGAGGCTGCCGTGGCTGTGAGAGTGCCACTGCCCTCCAGCTTGGGCAACAGAATGAGATTTCAACTCAAATAATAATAATAATAATAAATCCTGGTTAGGAGAGAAAAGCAGTGGCCAAGTGATCATTTGATAAGAAGATTAATATGGACAGAAGGGAACCAGTGCTGTTCACGAAGGCAGTGGAAGAATAACCCTGAAGCCTTGTCACAAATCTTTGGGACTACCCCTCGCATCGCGGGCTCAGGGTGCCAGGGCCTTGAAGACCAAACCAAGGGTGCATTTGGGGCGTCAGCACTCAGGACCATCTCAAGTCTCTGCCCTCCCCATTCTGGTGCAGCACTCCTTGGATGCCCCGGCTGTGGCTCAAGCAGGCTTAGGTGCAGCTTGGACTGCTTCCCCCAGAAGGTGCCAGTGGTGAGCCTTGGTGGCATCCACATGGTGCTAATTCTGCAGGCATGCAGAGTGAATAAGCATGACTTTCTCCACCTAGATTTAAAAGGGTGTCTCAGAGAGTCTTGAGACCCAGGCAGAGATCTGTTGCAGTACCAGAGCTGCCTCAGAGAACCCCCACGAGGGCAATGCCTAGTGAAATTCCAGGAACAGGGTCTCCCCTGAAGCCCCGGACCTGCAGAGCAACTAGCATGAAATGTCAGCCTGGGAGAACCTCAGACACCCAACTCTCACCTGTGAGAACTGAGGGATGTGTGGTACCTAACAAAACTATGGGGTAGGGTCACCGTGAGTCTTGGGGACCCAGTCCCTACCCCAGTATGTCCAGGAGTAGAGACATGGAGTCCAAAAAGATTACTATTGTTCTTCCAGCCTTTAGACTTAAGGTTTCCCTTGTTGGGTCTTGGACTTACCTGGGACCTTCTTCTTGCCTGTTTCTACCTCTCCCACCCTTGTATTCTAGAGGCACATAACTCATGCTTCACTGGCTCATCGCTAGAGGATAATTTGCTTCAGGGTAACTTGCACCTTTTCGTCTCACCTGTATCTGACTTAGGGGCTATCTAGAGAAGACTCTGGACTTTAGGCTTTAAAGTTAATGCTGCACTAAACCGATATTTGGGGGCGCTCTTTGGGCAGAATGAATGTGTTTTGTAGGTAAGAAGGACATGCATTTTGGAGGGCCGGGGTGTAAAAGTACGGTCTGAATGTCCCCTCCAAACTTTCAGTGTTGCCCACTTGATGGTATCAAGAGATGAAGCCTCCAAGAGGTGATCAGGCCACGAGGGCTCCACGTGTTAGCTCCTAATGCACTATCAGCTTGCCAGCACCCGCATCTCTCTTTCAGAAGGCTGCTGTCAGCCTACTAGAACCTTTTTTCCTTATGCATGAAGAGCTGGAATTGCCCTGGAATTTATATCCTTCTGGAGATACTTGAGAATAGACATGTAAATCCTCCCGTTCTCTTGTGCCTTAATTAGGCATCCTTCAAGAAGTGACTCATGTTCCCATGGCCCCCTCTGGGACTTTTCTTGGGACTTGGCTTGATGTCACATCTTTGCTTGCTTGCCTTTCCTTCCGGGTTTTACTTCCTGTTGGTGATTTTCCTGGGACTCCTTACTAGCAACCACTGCCAGACACATCGCAAGACTGTTTCTGGGGAATCAAAGATCGGGAATGTCATCAATGTCAATTAATATAATATTAACCAATCATATCAACTATTAACTAATTAATGATATAGTGATAAGTAATAATATATGCTGATGTATTACTCACTGACCATAATCAATAAAATTGCAGGTATTAAGTATTAATTAATATGAAAATTAGTATCATTGATTATCATATTAACACTACGATTAATTAATAATATTTCTCTCCTAGAGTTGTGAGAATTCAGTGCAATCATGTTTATAAAGCATTTTAGGTAAGGCTTGGTGGCTTATGCCTGTAATCCCAGAACTCTGGGAGGCCGAGGTGGGAAGATTGCTTGAGCCCTGGAGTTGGAGACCAGCCTAGGCAACATAGCATGGCCTTGTCTCTACAAAAAATAAAAAATTACCTGGGTATAGTAGTACATGCCTGTAGTCTCAGCTACCTGGGAGACTGCAGAGGAGGGATCGCCTGAGACCAGGAGGTCAAGGCTGCAGTGAACTGTGATTGTGCCGCTGTACTTCAGACTGGGTGACAGAGTGAGACTCCAACCCCTCCTCCCCCCCAAAAGAGAAAATCATTTCATTACAATGCTTGGCACATAGTAAACATTTGGGAAATGTTAACTAATATTTTTTTCACAAAATGTGAGAGTTTTAGAAGTGCCTATTTGAGATCTCCATGGCCATCCATGCAGACGTGAAATAGATATTTTAGAGCAGTGGTTCTCAAAAAGTTGGGTCCTGCTCTTACACTCTTAAAAATTATTGAGGGCCTCAAAAAGATTCTGTTTATGTGGATTATATCTGCCAATATTTACAATTTTAGAAATGAAAATATTTATGAGTAAGTGCCTTTAAAACTCAGTAGTCCCTCCTTACCAGCAGTTTGGCTTTCCATGGCTTCAGTCACTCGCGGTCAAGCAGTCTTCACCTTTTGTTGGGAAGGCGGGTTGCAGTCGTCTTGATGGCTGACAGGTTCAGCACCTTAGCAGGGTGCTGGTTGAGTGTCAAGTGCACAGATTTCAGTCAGCATTGTCTGTGCCCCGTCCTGTGTGTGAGATTTTGTCAACATCAGCAAGGAGAAGTTTGGCTGGGCTCGGTGGCTCAGCCTGTAATCCCGCGCCTTGGGAGGCTGAGGTGAGTGGATTGCCTGAGCCCGCGGGTTCGAGACCCGCCTGGGCAGGCGAAACCTCATCTCTACAATAAATCAAAAAATTAGCCGGGCGTGGTAGC
>CAUYQG010085761.1:0-19981 GCA_963574415.1 Tarsius wallacei
AGGAACCACTGAGCAAGGAGAGGCCACAAGAAGAAGATGAGAAGATGGTTAAGGGAAAGAGAGAAAAGATGGAGATTCACAGGTTGGGGCAGGAAGGAAAAGAAGAAAAGAAAGAGGATAATCAGAAGGTAAAGTAGATGCTTGCAGCTTGCTAATTACAGTGTTGCCGTTTCCCATTTGCAGTAGAAACCTGTAGAACTCTCTCTCATGCATCTTTTGTCTTCTTCCAGGAAACTTCTTTCTCTACCCCTGACCAAGCTGACTAATTTGACATGGGTGCCTGATTCAGGCTGCATCAGAGTCCAAAGCTGTAATACATAGACCCCACAAACTGTGTGGATCCCTGTATTTATCCACACTGGAGAAGTATAAAACTGCAATTTGGAACAGAAAGGGAGGAGGAAAAAGGTGGTAATGATGTTCAAATAATAATTTCTCATTGTTTCTGAGGCTCAAAATGTCTTCGCAAATTCCCTGTTATTTGGGCAGCCCATAAAATAACCTAGTATCCTTTCATTGATTTCTTTCTGTTTATACTAGCTTAATTTTGATTCTATCACATGCGCTTAAAAAAGTCACAAATTCATTTTATCTATTTGGCTTCATTTCCCACTGTATGCCTCTATGGATCTCTGTTCCTCTACTCACTCTGAACTACTCAAACCCTAGCAAAAGTATTTGCTCTTGCCTTCTTCCAAGTTGCATTTCATTGCAGAATTATTTTTCTTCCTGTCAAAATTCTTTCATTTCTCAAGGCTCAGGTCCAATACCATCTACTCAACTGTTAGTCCCTGGTTTGCCCACCCAATCACACATCTCATAGCATATCCATGATGCATTGTGTATTTCTCTATTGTTTTCTCACTTATCTCTATGTTACCATTATTGTATCATTTGTCTCTCCCACTAGATTTTACTTTTCTGTGAAAAGGCCCATGTCGTATTCATCTCTCATACTTTTAAGTAATTCAGTCACCAGGCTTAATTGGGCTCAATGATGGTTTGTGGAATGAATGATTGAGGCAAGAGGGTATCTTATAAGGGGAATGCTCTATAAAGAATTTGTCATTGGTGTCTCCCTAAAGCTGCAGAGTGGATGGATGTCTTTCTTTCTTGTGATACTTAATCCTGAATTGACAGTGTCCTTGTCCTTAGTATTAATGAACTATTTTTCTGATTTGTCTTCTTATCCAGTTATGGCCACATTTCCTTCATTATAAAAATATTTTGTCTCAGAAACAAATGTTCCATTTATTGGAGTAGCACTTTATTTGGATTTTGTGATATTTTTCCCATCTCTTGTCTGTCTTGTTATTATCAGAATTTCCATTTACACTACTTAAGGTGTTCTTTTTAAAAAAAAAAAAAAAGAAAGAAAAAAAGGTCTGATTCATCCTGTGTGTGATATTTATTTCGGCACAAATATGTATAAACTCAGTCTATGAATGCCTTTAGATTTGCGTTAAGTTCAATTTCTTCTTTTTTTATATTTTACGCCACCAAAGCTGAAGATAGGGAAGTTGAGTAACAGTATCCATATCTTAGCTCAAAAGAGCAGTTTGCAATCAATAAAGTTATAATAATATCATCATAATAAAGTTTCACTGAAGTTCAATCACACATCTTGGGTCAAGGGAACCAAAATTATTACAGAACGACTTGTTGGGATTTTGAGAGTGGAAGACACTTAGTTATCAGAACTGGGTTCAAATATTAGTTACCTCATTTACTAACTGCATGGCCTCATAAACCTGATCATAAATCTTCATGAATAAATTCAATTCTGAAGCAAAGTCTAAAAGATTATTTTAGGTAGTACCTGGCTGGATAAAAGACAAAATCGGTCTTGATCAGTCAGTACCAGAAAGTCTTTATTGAAGGCAAGCTCTATGCCATCCACAAACACAAAATAAAACAAACAATAACAACAAAAAGCAGCAATAGGTTTAAAACAACAACCCAGACTCTTCTGTTTGCGTTTGCGTCTCTGTATCAAGATTTACTCTCTCATCTCTCATTTACCCCCATGGCATACGCAGTTGCTACTAATCTTTTAAAATTATTCCAAGAACAAAAGCACAAGTTTAAAAACAATGTCAATCATGTATATTTAGTATAAGACAATGTTAGCATTTCAAATTAGTGGGCAGAGTTATTTTTTTAATGATACATTTTTATTAAGATAAATAATTGTCAGGTATTTAGGGAAAAATAGCTAAGTTTGATCTTGATCTTATGCCATATTTGTAACATAAACTCCAGGGGTAGGACAAGTTAAATGTAGGAAATTAATCTACAAAAGACTATTAAAATACAGATCTACAAAAAACTATTAAAATACAAAAATCTACAAAAGACTATAAAATATAGCATTTTTATATTTTCAAGAAGAGAAAAATCTCTATAAATATTATCTCCAAAGACAGAAACCACAAAAAAATGATATATTTGACTACATAAAAATTTGAATTTTAATATCAAAAAGCTCCATTAATGAATAAATAAAAACACTTTAGAATTTATGTATGCCAACATATTTAGATATATATTTTATTTTTAGTTGAATATTTATGATATATATCTTTAGTTGCATGTATGCAATACATTTTAACAGTCTCTTTAACACTAAAAAGACTAATTATAGGCAAATAATAGGACAGTGAAGATCAGAATAGAAAAGGCAAATATTATAAATAAACAATTTACAAAATTACACATACAAATTGTTAATAAACCTTTGAAAAATTTTAAAAATAACTACAAATGGGAGAATAAAATTAAAAATAAGGCAAACACAAAGTATTTCACAACAAATAATTATAAAATATAATTACATGTTAGATTGCTGGAAGTTAGAAAACTATAATAATATCAAGTGAGGAGAGTATAGAAATTTTCACATGCTGATAGGGAAAAGTAGTAAATTTTCCAGATGCTAATTAAGCACTAAAAGCCTTTAAAAAATGTGCATACCTTTGGCCTAGGAATTCCACTTATATGAGTTAATGCTAAAAATAGAATTGAATAAGTATACATAACTCAGTGTGTTTTTCTGGCAGAATATTAGGAAGAGTCTAAATGATCAACCACAAGTTATTAGAGATATTATTTAACACCTCTGTATAATGAAATACTGTGCAATAATTTTTAAAAGTGTCATAGAAGAATATTTATGAACATGAATACATATTGAAGATACAAGAATGTTTAGTAAAAAAGAAGCTATGAAATGTGGAATTAAAAAATAAAATGCACAGCTAGAATGATATTTGGATGTTGGTCAATAATTCTCTGGGTGGTGAGATAATGGGTAATTTATGATTAAAACTAAATATTTTATTTATTTGGGTGGTTTTTTTTTTGTATTCCAAATCTAAGCATTAAGCATTCATTCAGACTCCTCTTGCAACCCACCTCAGATCCTTCCTCAGTCCCTGCTATGGCTCCCAGTGTCCTGCAGCTAGACCCACCATAGCTTACATTCTCTCTGTAGATTCTCTTCTCTGACAGCAGGTGGTACAGAGCATTCATACCCATAAGGCAACCTTTAACCAATAGGAATAGAGTACAGAGCATTCATACCCACAAGGCAACATTTAACCAATAGGAATAGGTTCTGAGATGAAGACTTTAATTCTCCCTTGGTCAGAGGGGTAATATCAAATGCATTTTTAAGGTCTCTCACCAGGTCCCAGCAACTGAACCTTTGTTGTCCACAGTGGTGACCAGATCATTATCATGCCCAGAACATCAGTGCAATAGCAGACTTTTGCATTGACTTTTCTCCCTCTTTTTCACTCTTCCCAGTCTCTCTTTTCTACTCCCAAATAAGTTTTCTGCATGCAAATAAATCTTATCTCAGGCTTTGTCTTTGGAGGCACCCAGACTAAGACACACATATATTAATTTCATCATTGTAAAAGGCAATAATGAGTAATAAAGCATTTGATATAATTTTAGTACAAATCATCAAAGACTCAGAATTCTAAAACTTGTGGATAACAATGCCTACATCAAAGTTTTTGTTTGTTTGTTGTTTGTGTCAGTGGTGCTTCTGGACCTCTGAAACTCTGCATTAGGCAAGCTTAACATGACACAATATGTTGCCCTTAACTATTTTTAAACTATTCCTTAGATTTTGTAGAAAATAGATATACCTTGTTGCTAGAAATGGTAAGAGGATTCTTGAGTAAATGACACCTGTTACCATCTCCACCCACGGAGTCCCACTGCATGGAGATGACAAAAAGCATTACGTTGCCTACGACCACCAGCAGCAGCAGTCCTAGTTGCATAGTTTGCAGGTGCTGAGGTCACCAAGAAAGCTCTGACTGACCCAGTCACTGGATGGAACAATGCTTTGTGCACACAGCGAAGGGACAGAACAAGATTAGCTTCAACAGTAAACATCAGTCCCCGATGATCAGCAGGGCTCACCCTGCATCAGGGAAATGGTCTACATATCTCCGCTTTTTCCCCTCTGGGAATGGAGCAGTAGGATCAGGCAAATGCACATGCTTAAGCAGAACAAAGAAGTGCACATCAAGTCTGGAACAGGCAAAAATATTCCCAAAGAGATATGCCCAGCACAGGCTGTAAGAGTTCTTTATCTCTCTGTAAGGAAACGTTTGAGGCCCAAGGCACATTGCCATCAAGCAGGAGCCAAAGACTGCACACGTGCGACTGCCTTTCCCAACAGGATTCTGTGGTTTAAGACATGACATTAAAAGGAAGTAATATCACAGCAGCCATGGAAATAAAACTGGGCTCTTGGCTGTACATTCTGTCTAGGTGAACCTTTTAGTACAGGTCAGTGGAGTTATTTTTTTCTTTTTGCAGGATCACCTACCTTTATGGGATTAGTAAGTTCTATTCTTTTTCTAATTACCTCCCACTTCCTGGCAAGCCTTGATAACCTAATTCAGTGGTGCTCAGAAGAGCCACAGAAATCTGCCACTAAAATTGATCAATGGCAGTCATTTCCCATGTCCCAGGGAAAATTAAGTTTATAGATACCATCTTTTTCATTTTAAGTATTATTCCCACAATTTTGGCCTAAACTTATGGCAACTGGTCTCAGTGTCTCTGTTAGAATACGGTTTACAATGATATCGGATTTAGCACAGTCACATATTTATTTTGTAATATACACTTTATTACCTCGTGGTGTTCTTCAAAAATACCATTCCTTTGGATGACTGTGCCACCTGAAACAGTTTGAAACATTATCTTAGTGAAGCATAGTTTAGCTGTTGTATTTTACTAGCCTCCTACACATTTGTGTAAGTGTTTTGCAAGAATGGCCCCAATGCTAAATGGAAATCAAAGTGGTGGAAAACTAGAATTTGGCCAAGATTTCCTTGCCTAGGTCTTCTGACTGAATCCTATTCTGCTTCCTCTACCTGCCTCCAGCTGGAGCCCTTGAAGACGCTCTGGAGGGGAACTGGCATTTTTCTCCTTTCAATACAGCCCTTTGAGTCTTCCACAACTAAACTTTGAAACCTAGTTGCGGTGGCCTTCTTCATAACCAGGTAATCACTAGAAGTGATAAGGACACAATACAGTGCAAGTCAAAAGGTGAATATGGCAGCAAAACCTTGCCCCAAAAGATGAACTGATATCTTTCAGTCCAATGGAATGGGCTGCACAGAGTAGGTATTCTACAAGACAGCAAGATCACCACTGGTGTCCAAACAAGCCGGGGCAGCAAATACTATAAGCCCCTCAGAGACTTGAGACTTTGAAGTATCCAACAAACGTTTAATTATAACCAGAGCCCTTTCTTCAAGTCAAATCCCAGAGGAAGATCCAATCAGAGCTGTTCTATTTGAATTGGAGGCTTGAAGCTTCCCTAAACTCCCTTCCAATTTTCTCCTCGACTCAGCCTTTCCAGATACTAGTATGGGTGTTTTTAGGCAGATTTTCGAATGAAGGCTCTAGCCAAAGAAATGTGATAAATTCCTAGAATATACACCAGTCCTTCATGTCAGAGCAGCCTCTGGCATGAGGATTATACTATGATTTACTGAACTTGGCTCATCTATCTTCCTGGATTGTCTTTGACTGTCTGTCAACCCTGGAAATTATTTACCTCCCCAGAGTTTAGGCTAATCCCTAGTTTTCTTCTTTTCATTGCCACAGTGCTTATTCACCTGTCAGAAGGCAACTATATTTCTTTTAGCTCCAGGGAGTCTCCCTGTTTTGAACCTAGTTGGTAGATTATAGGGTCTGAGTACCTCAACTTTTGGGAATTCCATAGACTCCCTTTAACCATCTAATGGGTAAGATTATAGCTTTGCAATTTTGTCTGTTTTTCACATTTCTTTAAATTGGAAACTATCACTGTATAAACACAAGGGGAGGGAATATGAGTCCACAGCATGATTTTCCCAACATCGCTCTCCAAGGATAAAGCCAGGTTGTTCCTATAAAATTCAGAATTCAGGGGTATAAATAAGTTAGGAATCAAGCAGGATTAGTTTCCTAAGATAAGCAACAAAGCTAATTTCTCAGGACAGGTGGTTGAGAGAGTTTCCCTAAACAGGTGGATATTCTGGTTTTCTGAACCCCTGCAAAGAAAGGAAAGATGTGGTTAAGAACTGGTTAGAACCAGCTAGAACCAAAATAGCAACTATAATAACTTGCCCACTACTCAACTCTGCCCCTCATTATATGCTCATTTTAACACATTAACATTCTAACTAACACACCCTCCAGAGCCATGACAGTTCTGACTCGTCCCAATTACAGTAGCAAACTGGGACCCCAGTTCTTAGAAATGTCCACCTCTTTCCTAGGAAACCTATAAATATTCCACCCCTTGCTTAACATATAATCAAGAAATAACTAATAAAACCAAAACGCCTACAGTGTATAGCTACTGTTCTTCCTATAGACCAGTCCAGGCTGCTCTGCCTATGGAGCAGTCTGACCTCTGTCATTTCTATAAACTTGCTTTCACTTTACTTTGTTGGCTCGCTCCTAAGTTATTTCCTGTGTGAAGCCAAGAACTCACTTGATCTCTTGGTCTGGATCCTGACTTTGGGATTCCCTCTCCTGGGTCATAAAGAGATAACTTCCCTTGCTTTTGCTGAGGGTAGGGAACAGAAGGTGAGGACTGAGCCCTGTTGTCAAGCCAGAATCTTGGTGGATTTTGACTCCTCCCTACCTCTTGCACCCCATAGTCAAGTCATCATCAGGTGTTGTCAATTCTACCTACTAAACCTCTCCAGTCCCCCTATTTTGCTATTCCCAGTGCCTCTGCAGGGAAATCATACCTTACTTAAAGATCAGGCACTAAACAGTTGAGGTTGGATGGAAGTAACACATAGTTGTGAGTATCCTTGAAAATGCCTCAGGAAGGTGGCCCCATGGAGATAGACATACTGCTTCTCCGTAAATCCAACACAGTCAGTTTTCTCTCTAGTGTTGGAACAAATTGCTGTTTCTTCAGCTGAGCACTAGATGAAGACATTAATATGTATTTAGGAACCATATTGGATGAAAATATATACATATTTAAACCCTGTTATGACATTTAGCATGGTGAGATATCTATATCACGAGATGCACAGAAATTGAAGGAGCAAGAGTTTCATATCTCACACTTTGGGCTTTCTCTGGAGCAAACACTCCTTTTATCAAACGATGAAGTGGGAAGTTTGGCACTATTTAAAGTGCTATTTCTCTGTGTCTTTTTTCTTTCTCCACCTCCCTCTTCTCTTTTTTGTTGTTTAAAGCATATAACCGAATCCAAGTAAACATGTGATGAGACTCCACTGTATTTATTTTAAGGCACCAACATCACTTGTCTGAATTATAATGAAAGTCCTCTAAATAGATTCTTATTCCCTAACATTAATCTTCTCCAGCCCTTTACTATATGTCACGAAAATGGTAGCTCACAGAGAGATGTCATGACTCTCCCTAAGTACCCTGCATACAACTTTCTAGGTGTTTCCCATTGTCCTCAGGATGAGTCCAAAATCTTTGACATGACATAAGAGCCCTTGACAACCTTCTCCTTGTTCTTCACTTGTGTCTTCTCTTACCACACTATACTCATCTCACTGCCACTTCCAGTGAAATTGGACTCTTTGCACTCTTAACACTCTAAGGAAAGTGAGAGACTTAGAAACAATTTTGGTTCGTGGCCCATGCTGTTGATTTCTTTTTCTGTAATACCAGCTCATTTACTCAACTCAACAATATTTATTATTACAATTACAACTACACAATAATAAGAACAAATACGTTTGCAATGTACATACCAGGTATTCTTCTAAGATATCTATCTTCATATTTGATAAATATTTCATAGTTATTTATTCATACATATGTATATTTACTATTTTAATATGCATAGAATTGTTATTACTCTCTTATATTACAAGTAAGGAGCCTGAGTCACAGAGAGACTAATTAACTTGCCAGGTGGAGACAGAATACACACATACTTCTTAGTAAATCTAACCCGGCCAGTCGTTCCTTTTGTATTGGAACAAACTGGAAAAATCAGTACCCAAGCCCAGGAAGTCTGATTCTAGAACCTGCCTAACCAGCGTGCACTCAGCTTCTCTCGTTTGATTGGACTAACTTCTGTTGCAGACTTGAGGTTGCTATTCTTTCTGGTTGTTAGTTATCCACTATTCATGCCAGATGCTCAATGGGAGTTTATGCTGCCTTGAGCAGAGAAAGTATTAAAGAAAAAGAAAGCCTAACCTTAGAAGACTTATTATACAAGCATGAATAAATTGTTCCTCTTGCCCTCCCACCATTATTTTTTGTCATAACCAGGGGCCCTCTTCCCCAGTAGCGTCTCTTTTTAAAAATTGTTGAATTCCACCCACAGAACCATGCTGAACATTTTCCTGGACTACCCTGATCCCAGCATTATGCTATTTGTATTCATTAAAACTGATTAGGGCTTTCTTCATATTTATCACCAGTTTGACTTTCATAGCTGAGGCTTACTCTGCTATCAGCAGGATTCCTGGTCTACTTTGGAAGTTTTCACAGTGAAAATCCAAGAACACAAATGAATTCTGGCAGTCAGAGGTCCCTAATTTAGTATATGAGTTCTAGTGAGACAAGAGAAGCTGTATTTTAGGATAAAACAATGCGATAACCCTGAATTAAACCAAGGGTATACGCATCACATTCTTTTCTTAGATTCATGTGCAACGTTAATGTACTTGACATGATTCAATTATATCTTAAATTCCTGATTGCTAAAGCTAATCAAATAATAAAAGTATAATATACCAGTCATATTTACAAGAGTTGTGTAGAGCCATTGACCCTAAAAAGGGCATCTTGCCTCTAATTGTGCATTATGGACAATGTGGCCCCTGCAAATCATAGAAAATAATCATTAAAATGCTAAAATAAGATTATGAGTTCAACTAAAGGTAGAGGCTCTACATTAAGTTTTATTAATATTGAAAGAAGACCAGGAGCATGCATGGAGATAAACTCTAGCCTCTTTTTTCTGTTCTGCTATATGGCTCCAACCTCAGGTGCCTAATTGTGCCCACCAAACGCTTATAATCCTGTCTACACCCGAACAATCTCATTAGAGAGAAAGGCGCCATAGATTTCTCTGGGGATTTTTCCGTTGAAGTAAGAAGAAAACTTTAGCTTAGGAGAAATCTGATATTCATGGCCCTTTCAATTTCACACCTCTGAAACCTGCCCACATTGGTTGGAAACAATGAGAGTTGTCTGGAGCTGGAGATGTGGTCTCCATTTGCAAGCACACACACACACACACACACACACACACACACACACACACACACGGCTTCTGCTTGTAAGGATGTGTTGTTGGCTATCTCTTTTCAGCTCTGCCACCAAACACGCCTCAAGGAAAAGTGAAATCTGGCAGCAAACTGTCACCTTCTGGAGTCTGTCTTACGCTCTGCTTAGATTTGTGTATAAAGAAAGACACAGGCATTTTATTGCTTTTCTCAGAAGTGTTATCTGCCTTTGGCTTGTACTTCTTCATCACAAGGAACTTTCTTTTTATTCCCTGTTATTCTTCTTATGACCTTAGAATCAAAGAGAATAAAGCTGTACAATATGGAACAATAACTCCTTCCCATCTTTCAAGTTTGGCTGAAAAGCCTACCTCTTTGTTCCCTAAGCACCTGGCCATTATGAATGCTCATTGACCGGCTATTGTCTGTACTCTGTCAGATCCTTATTCACTTTTATGTGTTTGTATCTTTTCTTTCCAACTAGACCTTGAGCTCCTTGAAGGCAAAAACTGTCTTAAATCGTTATATATCCCCACAGTGCCTAACCTCAGCACCTTACACATCACAGGCACCTGGTGATTACCCTTTGGTGGGTTAATTTATCAGGAGGGGCCACTGCTGATGATAAATCTAAGCCCCAAATTAGAACCACTGTGTCTTTAGTCAGTGCTTGTCACACTTGAATGTATACATCACCCATCTGGGGATCTTGGGAAAACGCAGCTTCTGATTCCCAAGCCTGGAGTGGTGCCTGGGGCTCTACATGCCCAACTTCCAGGTGATGGCAACACTGCTGGTTGAGGGACCTTATTAAGAGCCATTAAGACCTCAGACATGAAGAAAATTAGACATGAATAAATCATTTGCTTTTCACATTTTGCAGAGCCATACCTAGATCACAGTTCTGGCTGATGTGAATCTAACCAGTTTAGAGAGGTTTAGAAATATTCAATAACCAATTAAGGGTCTTCTATACAATAATAATAGCTAGTCTGGCAGGGTAATTCACTGAGGTACTCATTTGCATGCATTCCCTCTTATTTCTCATGCATTTGTTCTGAGCAAGAAGTCAAGCCCATTCAAATGCTTTGCATCAGAGACTTCAAGAGTTAGGAGGTGGGAGGGCAAGAGCTGCTGGAAGACAACCCTTCTTCCTGTCTCTTTTGAAATCTGAGTGATTGAAAAGATCAGATTAGGCATTCTTTGAAAAAAGGAGCGGATAAAGAAAGGGAAATAGGAAAAAAAAATGTACCCAAGATTGGGAAAGAGAGGGAAATCGGTGTAAGTTTAAGAAGCAGGCAGTCTGGGCACCATTCTATCATGGGTACTGGGTTCCCAGTCTGTCAATGTGCCTGTGATGTGGATAGCAAGGAAGACAAAGATTTGTGGGACTACTTGGGCTCAGAAAACAGGCATCAAAATAGTGATCAGGGTGGTGGACTGATTTTTTTTCAATGGTTTGGCTTTTCAATGCTTTGGTACTGGATAACTAACCCCCTCCCACCAGCACCACCCCAAAGCCCAATTAATTAAAATTCTAAAATGGGAAAAAAGGTTGGGGGGAGGGTGGGAAGGAAGCATGGTAATGTTTGAGAATAGATTTCAACCTAGCAGGTGGGGTTCTGGAACTGGGTTTAATTTGATTTTAAAGAAATGAATCAAGGTGCTATTTCTTGTTTAATCAAGTGTGTGAAATGTGATTCATACATGAAGAAACATCTATTGAGTGACGATTTAGAGATGAAATCAGTCATGTCATTTTCATCCTCCCCCCACCTACACACATGCACCTTCCCCATCTTGAAACCCTCCAACAGTTTCCGATCCTGCTTAGAATAAAATTCGAATTTCATTACATCAAATGCAATGCTGTGAGCTTTACATTGTACCATCTGGGGTGGTAGCCACTGGCTACATGTGGCAACTGAGTACTTGAAATGTGGCTCGTCTGAATTGAGATGTGCTGTTAAGTGGAAAATGTACGCCAGGTTTATAAAGGTTTAGTACCATGCCAAAAGAATGGACATGTCTAGGTAAGATTTTCTAGTGACTATGTGTTGATATAATGCTTTGAATATATTGGGTTAAATTAATTTCACCTGTTTCTTCTTACCTTTGTTTAAAAAGATAGGTACTGGAGAACAATTATCATAATACTATAAGAAAGGGATTATCAGTAGTGGGAAGCTGCCAGGAGAGTGAGGGGTGCACATTTCATCAATAAGGGCACCTGATCTCAAACCAGGTGAAGTGGGGACCAAAGTGAGGCCCAGACTTTACCTGTACTATGACCATTTAAATACCTAACCCTGAATTTTGCCCCACACTTCAAAATTTAAAAAAAGGTAGCTACCGGAAAATGTAACTACATGTATAGTTTGCATTTTACTTCTGGCAGACAGCACTGTTCCTGAGAACTGCCCCAACTAGAACTCATCGTCCACCTTTCTTCTTGCTCAGTGTCCCAACCTCACAGTACTCTGGGGTCCCCTACGAAACAAAGTTCATGCCTATTAGGCCAGGAGGGTATATGCTTGGTTGGCTCTGTCTAGAAGCTCTTCCCCCTAGAGAACTGCTTGGCTTTCTCCCTCATTTTATTTTATTTTATTTTATTTTATTTTATTTTATTTTATTTATTTATTTTTTTGAGTTGGAGTCCCACTCGATCGCCCAGACTGGAGTGCAGTGGCCGCTCCTGGCCACCGCAGCCTCGACCTGCTGGGCTCCGGCCGTCCTTCCACCTCAGCCTTCCAAGTAGCCGGAATTAAAGGCACGCACTACCATGCCCGGCTGATTTTTTGATTTATGGTAGAGATGAGGTCTCACCAAGTTGCCCAGGCGGGTCTCAAACCCGCGGGCTCAGGCAATCCACTCACCTCAGCCTCCCAAGGCGTGGGATTACAGACTGAGTCACCGAGCCCGGCTTCTCCCTCATTTTAATCAGCCAAGATTCTACTCAAATGTCACTTCTTCAGAGAGGCATTTCCTTACCACCCTATCTAAGTCCAGTCCCATCCTGCCTTTTTCCCTTGACCTGCTTCACTTTTTTCATGTAACATCAGATTACCCATTTGTCCAGTGCCTGTCTTGCCCCACTGGGAGTCAAGTGGTTCGTCTGTTTCCTTCACTGACATGCCCTCAATTACTGGAAAAGTGCCTGGCATATAGTAGGTGCATGATAAATATTTATCAAGTGATTGAATTAGTTATTCAAAGTGAGCACTGACTATAGACTAGTCATTTTTTTGAGAGCTTCACATACGCTTTTTCATATTCAATTCTCATAGTCTGTTCGTAAGGAAATTTTTAAGTCTATCCATAGATGAGAAAAATCAAGGCATAGAAAAGTTAGTAAAAATAGCTTATATGTCCCAAATGCTTTACATGGACTTGTTTTCTATGCCTTGATTTTGATCCTAAAAGGTGGACACTATTATTTTTCATTTTTACAGGAGAGAAAACTGGGGCATGAGTGGTTATACAACTTGTCTAAGATCATGTAACCAGAAAGTAACAGGGCTGAAAGATAAGCCAGGGAAGTCTGACCCCAGAACCCAAACTTTCCTTCCTCTGGGCCAGGTTCACATATGAGTGAGTGCAAAGTGGGTTCGGACCAGCTCTAACTTTAGTGAGCCTGTTCTCAACCCTTCAGTAATGCCTTTACCATATCATCTAATCTCAATCAGAAATGATCACTTCCTGCACTTTTTTTCACCCTTCCCCCCACAACCCCACCCCTTCTGGCACTTTTTTAACAACACTGATCTCCCTCCTGAACTAAGCTCATCAAAATATGCTTGGTTTCTTGTACTTTCTCTTTCTCTTCATAAGGGCACCACTAATTTGCTCACTTCTTCAGAACTGAAGTCTCACAGGTTATTTCTGTCTTGTGCCTCTCACTTGTTGCTCCTACTCAGACAATTATCTCTTTCCAGTGTTTTTGCTTTTGTTCTTTTCTTTCAATTCCTTTTGCCACTGACCTGTTCAGGGTTTTGTCAATGCAGGCCTGGACTATGGGAATAATGTGTTAATTTATCTGCTTGTTGTCATTCTCTCCTCTTTAAACTCATTTTGATGGACAATGGAAATATATTTTTAACATAACATTTCAATTCATTATTGTCTTTCTTTAAAGTTTTAAATGTGCTCCCTGTTGCCCAAGGGTTATAGTCCTTTGAAGGTTGTTCAATGTCATTCAATATCATCCCCAGTTAGGGCTACCCTATTTTTCAAGTCTTATCTTCCACCACTGCCATATCTGACCTTCTGCCACAATCAAGCTGCTTTACTCACTGTCAGAAAAATTTTATCTGTGTTCCCACCTTTGCATCCTTGGCATCCTCTGCTCAATGTCCCTTCTACATCCTTTCCTACATCCTAACTCATATCAAACTCTTCTCTAAAGGCTTCTCTGGGCATCTCAGTCTGAAATATTACTGTTTCCCTAATCCCCTATGCCAAGTAATGTTTGTGCAATTTACTCATGAAATATCTTCATGGATTAAACCTTTCAATATAGTTTAAATTTCTGCTCCATTGACAAATATCTTCCCACGTGCTACATCTCCACTAAAGCCTCCATTTAAAGCAATTTTGAAGTAATCTATACTAATAGAAATAATCCAATATCAGAAGAATTTTGGAACCAAAGATCACATTTAAGTTTGAGAAATCAGCTAAAAATTTTGGTAGATTTCACATAGACTATTTTTTCTTGTTTACCCTTCTGTCTTTTATGAAAATGAAATTACTGAAAGCTAATTCTTACAGCATTTTATTTACTTGTAGAAGCAGAAAGTAATTTAGAAATTAACCTAGCCAACTTCCTATCTCACAGGAGAAAAAAAGTGAAGCTCAGACTAGACAAAACCCATTGGCAAATCCCGAATTTGTACAAAGATTTTCTGAATTTCAGTGTGTACCATAGTCTACTTTACTGACTCTAATGTGGGGGAAAGAAATACTACTCTACCTTGACATTTGACGGATCACCTAAATTTGACTTATACCGTATTCTGTTCTGAACTTCGGATTGTAACACTACAGCATTAATCATTTGCAGTCAGTTTGCAGTTTACAATGAATTTACACATGTATTATCTAATGTGATGCTCACAACTGCCCTGGGATGTTGGTGTCAGCAAATCTAGAAGCCGAAGTGAGATGAACTGGGAGAACACGGCTGTCTAGAAATTTCTTGTCTCGATAAATTTATCTCTTCCTAATCCCTTGATCAATAAATACATCCAGTGCCTATTTTCTGGGGATGCGTAGTATCTGCCCTCCAGGATTGGAGAAAAAATAGCTATGCCAGGTGACAATTTATGCATATAAAATGTCAAATCATGGTGCTTAGAACAGCAGAAGAGATAGGAGAGTGCTGGGACTCACTGAAACTCCTTAGCAGAGAGGAGATTTGAACAGGGCAGTGGAGCCCCATGGGATTTACACAATGATGCTCAGATTGCACATGTGTATTCATTATTTTTTCATATACAACCTATGCCTTTTAAAGCACTTTTATATTCATTATCACACTTAATCCTTTCAAGATCCTAACTCTTTAAGTGCACAGTCCTCTAGTGGCTTACATAATCAGCGTAATCTTTGAGTATTACTTAATCTAGAGAACATTCTTTTGGATGTTAGTCCTCTCTAATAAGGTGAAAATGAAATTCTCAAGAATCAAGACATGGGTAGGGGAGGCAAAAAAAGGAATTGCTTGGTGCAGTGTAGTTCAGAGTACCCCGTCTCTATTTTTTGGTTCTAATGAGGCACCTGTCACCTACAGGCAGTATTGCGCTAATTGTGTATTAAAATGGTGTTTAATTACCAAAGTGCTGAGTCAATAATAAGAAACAGGTTCCTCCATTTTTTATCAACATGAAACTTCCCTTGTCGTTGGACAGAAATATCAGGGTAAGGACTGGGCTTGGTGGCTCATGCCTGTAATTCCAGAACTTTGGGAGGCTGAGGCGGGAGCCTGCTTGAACACAGGAATTTGAGACCATCCTAGGCAACACAGCAAGACCTTGTCTCTACAAAACATTTTTTAAAAAATTAGCTGGGCATGATGGTGCACGTTTATAGTCCCAGTTACTTGGGAGGCTGAGACAGAAGAGTTGCCTGAGCCTAGGAAGTCAAGGCTGTGATAAGACACAATTTTACCACTGCACTCTAGCCTGGTGAAAAAGCGAGACCCCGACTCAAAAAAGAATAAAAGGAAGTAAGGAAGGAAGGAAGAAATATCAGGGTAGGATGACTTTCCATCGGTCAATTCCATTACTTGGGTGTTTCAAAAAGTTTATCACAGAAGTGAGTATCCTTTCTGAAACTGGAGGAGCTTCAGATTAGTCTGGAAATGGTTATAGCCCATTTTTCATGTTAAAATGGTAGTTCCAGGTTTTTCAACTTTACAACTGCAATGTAGTGTTAAAGAAGTATCACATTATATCAAGCTCTTATTGTTATATCTTAATATTCCACACTGAGCTGTTCATAGAAATTCCATATTATCCGTGACCTTTATATTTCAATCCGACCCACAGGTTCTATGTACTTTCCTCCCCCGCACTTCTAGGGCTGCTCTTGTTGATCTAGCTATTAAATGGCAGGCATTAGGACTGGTTTCTATGGTTGCAGAGTGAAAGATGGGTTTTATATTCTATTTTCTAGCACAATGTGGATAGCGAAGACTGTTGGGGAAATGCTAAATCTAGATATAGAACCAGAAATTGAGCATCAGTTGGGAAAGAGAACCAGAAAGCTAGACCTGGATAGATATAGGAATGGGTCAGGTATCTGGTATGCAGGCAGCCTGAGCAGAATTGGACGTCCTGAAGCAGAACAGTCAGCACATGATCCAGCATGAAGCAGGTACTTGCATTGGTGATGGTCACCTTAACCAGGCACAAAAGTGATTTCTTAAATGCCACATGAACACTTCTCCGTAGGTCGATCCTTGGGAAATTATCATGGAAAGCTGGCTCATGGTTACAGGAGGATGGCATGAATAAGAGAAAATAGATACATGAAATTCCATCATCCACTCAGGATAGGTCATGATGGACAACGTGTGCATTGAGAAAAGCACTCTTACTACCCTCTTACTGTGGAGGGGTTTGTTCTTTTCAGTTTGGAATGTGGCATTTGACTTTATTCTTGACAGTGTTCAGGTGGTTTCACAACAAACTTATGGAAGCACATTAAAAGTTACATAAATATTACCAGAGAGCCTGGTGCTCTCTGCTACCTGTGCCTTAGGGACTTGTGAGGTATTTACAAAGTGCATGATAGTAATGCTCAAAGTTTTTATAATTTTATATTTCTTTTAAAGCAAGCATTTTATACATTTCTTTTCAAAAAGTGCCCAATTTGTCAGTATTGCATGTGAATAATTGTGTTAATTCTTTCACTGCAGCATAGATTCTATTTACAAAATATCTGTTTATAAAGTTTTATGGAGTTTTACAGTGAGGTGTTTACAGTTGTTTAATAAAGAACTGTATGTATATTTTGTACAGGCTTCTTTTTGTGGATCCTTAAACACTCAACTTTCAGCCTAGCTCCAGAGAAGCATCATAATCCAGCCAATCTTCAGTCACTTCATATCTGGATTTCCCAACCAGTTAGCTTATTTCCAGACCTGAGCCAAGAATTTGGTTCCAATGGGAACTTTAAGGATCATAGTACTTAGCACAAAGGAGCAGTAATTTACTAAATAGGACATCAGTGCCTTGTAAGAGCTAATGAAGCTGCCCAAGTGCCTTGCCTAGTTACACACTGGAATAATAAGGTTGCCTTCCTTTCTTAAAAATGGTCTGTTCAAATTATGTTGCAATGAGGACATCAAAACCCGACTGTCATCACCTTGATGATAGTTATTCTTCACTGTTAGCACTGCTTTCAAAGAAATAGAATACGAAGAAATTATTGAAACACATAGTTGGACATTTTTAAGATTACTATAAAGTATTCAAGACATTAATATCATCTCAACAGTGTTAAAATTTTATTGCAAGAAAAAAGAGCTAATCATTTGAAAACAATACTAAATAAATTTAGATAATTTTTTAAATTTTATTTTTCATGCTACAAATGTATGAAAAATACCCTTTAAGAGCAAACCAATGACTTGAGTTACAATTTAGTTGTCCAGGACTCCAGGGAGTTGTCTTTCAGGCAACAAAAATCACAATGTTTTTCGTTTCCTTTCTTGGTATACAAGCCCAATGTACTGAACACACACTGTGTGCAAAGACTTGTGCTCAAAAAAACCCTTCCCTTGTCTCACCTGGATGAAAAAAAATAACCATAAATGAGAAAAGTAAAAAATTAAAGGTAAGCAGCGGTAAACAGAACATAACTAATCTACTTAGAGGACGGGGACATGGAGAGATAGTGATGGAATATCTATGCCATGTTGCTGCCATCTATATGGTACCTAAAACTGACGTACTTTGGAACGCAGAAATGTCTGAGGAAAAAAGAGGATAAGTTGTCCTTAACTATGAATAGCTGGACTTAAATACGATCTGTTCCCCAGAGGAGCTGTGTCTTCCACCAAAGCCTTTGTGTTTGTACTTGATATTTGTCATCCTAAGGGACCTATCCACTTGTTCTGTCCTCAAAGTGCCTGCTCATTCTAGCTCTGTTCTTTACTTCTGTCCTAGGTGACTAGCATCATACTCTGACTTTATAAGAAAAGAACTGTTATTTACTGAGGACCATCTGTGGAGATAGTAGTACAGAGACAATAGTACATGGGTTGAAATAAAAATGTTTAGACTGACTTATTGAAAATCCCTGGTCCTTAACTTCAGTCTAGAAGACATTGGCCAAGTTGCTTAACCCTTGTATGTCTCAGTGTTCTCACCTGTAAAATGGGAACACTAATAGCATCTACATCACAAGGTTGAGAGACTTAGACTGGAATATATTGAATGATCATTAAAGAATTGCTATCATTCATTTGCTTTTTGTGAAAAATATGCTTGGAAGCCCCAGTCATCAACTTGGAAATGGACTTGTAGAATGGCTGAAGAGCAGAAAAACCTGTCAAATATATCAGAGAGACTGACTATACAAACAGACAAGAGTCAGATTACATATAAAGATAGAACTCAAACCCACAAACTGTAGCAATTCAGACCAGGAAGCCTATCAGTAATAACTAATCTGAGAAGTCAAACTACTGCGTACATCAACCAGTCCAGGAAGTCACACAATAACCCCTGAAACAATCAGCCCCAAACAGCCAAGACTTGATTAGTAATTATTAGCTTTCCTAATTTTTGCCCAGCTTCCAACTTAGGCACAGCTGGAGAAAACCAAATATACATCCCCAACCAATCACATTGGACACCCCTCTTCTACTTAGGCTGCTTACTGCCTCCTTATGCCAGTAGGTTATTACAGCACACCTGAAGTCTTCCTTTTCTCTACTATAATGTTTTCTCACTCCTCTGCCTGGCTGTGAGTCTTACCAAATGTTAAGTGATGGTGGTTGTGTTCTTGTTATAGCAGACTCTGAATGACAGTCTTTACTTGGTCTCATTTGGATGGCCTTCATTTATTTACATACATCTCTCAATCCACAAAGCTAGGCTGTTATAATAATGGGGGAAGGGATTGAATCCGTTCATGGTTCACCATTATAACCCAGCACTTAACACAAGGTCTGGTTCATAGAGACATGAATGAATGAGCAAAAATTCCCATCTTTAGAAACCATCAGATTACCTTGAGCACACTAGTGTAGGAAATGGAAACTGTGACGAAAGAGGAACTTTTCTTGAGAGAAGAGGTCAGGTGGATAAGATGTTGGAAATGGGGCAGCCCTTCTACTGTCTGACTGCGTGGGCTTGGTCAAATCACTAAGTTCTGGGAGCTATGTAGACCCCTTTTCCACAATAGTAAGACAGCAGTAATGCCCACTCATAAGGTGTTTCTGAGAATTTAATGAGATCCTCTGGATAAAAAGGAATAGAACCAGGGTCAAGAAAATAAAGAAAGCCGGGCTCGGTGGCTCAGCCTGTAATCCCGCGCCTTTGGGAGGCTGGGGTGAGTGGATTGCCTGAGCCCGCGGGTTCAAGACCCGCCTGGGCAAGCGAGACCTCATCTCTACAATAAATCAAAAAAATTAGCCGGGTGTGGTAGCGTGCGCCTGTAGTTCCAGCTACTTGGAAGGCTGAGGCGGAAGGATCACCGGAGCCCAGCAGGTC
>CAUYQG010085763.1:0-26576 GCA_963574415.1 Tarsius wallacei
AAGTCAGATTCTCTTATCATGTTGTGAAGCTTGATGCTGGGATTTAGGGTAGCCCCACCCCATGCTCTGAGCAGGTGCAAGGAGACATACAATTTGGCATGGTCTGTGATTGGCCTGGAGACTGGTGGAGTCAATGACAGAAGTGGAGTTGGGAGGAGAAAAGAAGAATGGGGGAGGAGAGAAGTGGGGGGAGGGGCAAGAGGAGATACAGGCCTCAGAGTTTATGTCGAAGACAGGGCCAGTGTAGCGCCCTACCCTGGGCCTAGTGTCCTGGGGCAAACATGTTTGAAGGGGGTGGGAAAACAGGGGAAGAGGGATAAGAATGTTGGGGACAGGATTGCGATTTATGGTAGGGAGGCCAGGAAAGGCCTCATGAAAGATATGATTTAAGTCAAAATTTGGGGAAGTAAGGAAGAGAGCTTTGTGGGGATCTAGAGAAAGATTCTTTCAGGTAGAGGGAACAGCATGTGCAAAGGCCCTGAGGAGGGGAAGTCCCTGGTGTAGTGAAGGAACAACAAAGAGACCAGTGTGCCACCAGAGGGGAGAGGACGAGGGGAGAGCAGCAAGAGAAAGGGTTAGAGGTCATGGGGCTCCAGGTCAGGGAGGGCCACTGTCAGGACTTGTGACTCTGAGTGAGAAGGGAAGTAATTGGAGGAGCTGTGGCAGAGGAGGGATGTGACCGGAGATGTTTTAACACATTCCCTCTGGTTTCTGTCTTGAGAACAGACTGCAAGGGGCCAGGGTGGAAGCAGGGAGAGAGCTCGGAGGCCCTTTGCAGGAATCCAGGGGAAACCAGGGGTGGGAGGGGTGATGGTGGAAATGGCCAGATTCTGGATATTTCTGAAAGTGGAGCCAACAGGATTTGCTGATAAGACTGGGTGTGCAGCAAGAGAGGGAGGAGGAAGGGAGGACACTGAGGAAGCATGTTACGGATGTGGATCTGGAGTGTGGAAGTCGGGTCCCGGCTTGAGGTTGGAATTTGCACAGGCTGCTCAGCCATTGGCAGGGATCTGGGCACAGGCCCACTGCAGAACCATCTCTGGCAATTCCTCCCGATTTGGGGGTGGCTGCTTTTCTTACCTGGAACCCCGTGATGTGAGATCGTGCATGTAGAGCAACTTAGAATAGTGTTTGGCACATATGAACCAGTCAACAACTATTAGCTATTAATATAAGTATTAAGCCTCTCCAGGATCCTGGAAAAATACTCCAGTGGTGTTTATCTGTTGGGTACTCCGGGATTCATATGCTGAGATGGAGTTAGGAGTACGTAGGAGGTTTGTTTAGGGGCCGGGGGATAACACCCTTGAAGGATGAAAGGGCCCGGTGCGTGGGCAAGGAGAGCCTCAGGTGGTGATGCCATCTGTCCCAGCCGGCCTCACAAGGACCACCTGATGGAGATTGCTCCATAGAAGAAAAGGGGAGGTGCTGGTCAAAGGGCAACAACTTGCAGTTACAAGATCAGTTCTGGAGACCTACTGCATGGCGACACGGCATGGTGACTCGAGTTAATAATAATGTACTGGATAGTTGGAATTTGCTAAGAGAGTAAATTGAATGTTTTCTTACCATAAAAAGTAACTATGTGAGGTGATGAGTGTGTTAATTAGCTTGATTATGGTAATCATTTGACAGTGTATATGTGTATCAAATTATCATGTTGTACATCTTACATAAATACAATTTTCACTTGTTAGTCACACCTCAGTAAAGCTGGAAAAAAATGGGCAGAAATGGCCAGGTTCTAGCACTAACTCCTCACCTCTCTAGGGTTAGTGACCAGCTGGGGGCTCCTCTGGAAGAGCATGGCCTTGGCTAGAAAGAAAGTTGAGGCAGATCCTGAGGGTGCAAGTTTCCTCCTTCCCTCCCTCCCTCCCTCCTTCCTCCTGTCTCTCCCTCCCTCCATCTCTCCCTTTCCTCTTTCTTTCATCAGAGTTGCTCAAGCTGGAGTGCAGTGCCACACTTACAGCTCTTCGCAGCCTTGACCTCCTGGGCTATGGCGATCCTTCCACCTCAGTCTCCTGAGTAGCTGGGACTACAGGTGTGCACAACGACGCCAGATCTATTATTTGATTTTTGTAGAGACAGGACTCTCTATGTTGCCTAGGCTTGTCTCCAACTCCTAAGCTCAAGAAATCCTCCCGCTTTGGCCTCCCAAAGTGCTGGGAGTACAGGTGTAAGCCACTGCACCCCGCCACCAATTATTTCTTGAAGGATCATGTGAGCAGTACTCCTCTAGGGCTGCCCAGAGATTTTGTTTTACTTTAGTTTCTTAACTCATCAGGGTATTCACAGCCCCCAACCCCCAGGCGAAGGGGTAAATTCCATACCCTCATCTTTGTCCCACTGTGGAAGAAATTCTTGAGGGGAGAAGGGAGAAGGTGAAAGTGAAGATGTGAATATCTCTTTAATGTGTAGTCACAACATGCACTAGCACAAAAGCCACACGTACGCTTAAGAACATGTGGAATGAGATGCATGAAGTCAGCTCGTTTTCTCTCCTAGCTGCCTATTTTGCTTGTCACGAAGGAATGAGTGTTCCATTATTGTCATACTTCCTCTGGGACCACCAGATTTTTCTCACAGAGGCCAACAAAGAGATGATATCATGTGTCTGGGACTCTGAGTGAAAAACAAAGTGGGTCTGCCTGAGACTGTAAGCTGAGAAGTTGTCAAACCATTTCCTGCCCTGGGTTTCTAGAGGCAGGTGGTCCCAGATGGAGACTCTGAGCTGGAGGAACCGTGCAAACCTTGCTCTCCTAAAAAGCCCTGGGGCCGTGCTTAGTTCCCAGGAGGTTTGGGGAGACCTTGGTGATTATGTCCTCTTACAATGAACTTTTCTTCTAAGGAGGTCCTGCAACTCACTGGTCATCAGTAAAGGCTGTGAAGTCAGTTCCAGTTCCATTTGTGGCTATGCTGTGAATCAGCTGCACCACTGGTCGCTATGCTGAAGCTCTCAGGGTTATACTTTTCCTGGCTGTAAAGCAGAGGCCATGGTCATGATCTGAGATAGCTGATGCAGTGGCTTGTATTGGCACAGTGGGGGACAGGGGAAAGCCAAAGGAAACTGTTTTTGCATATCATGGAAGGAAAAATAAAATTGTATTTAAAATATTTACTAGTGGTACATTTTAGTCATGATTATACTAAAATATGACTGGAATTGATGAAGTATTAAAATGTGAACACATTCTTAGCAAGGCTGGACATGCTTGGACAGTGTCTCGTTGTCTGCAGTGTGATGCCAGCTGCTGAAAGCTTTAGTCTGAGGGCTTTGCTTTCTGACCAGATATGATTGGTAGTAGAGACAACAGCCAAAATCACTAGGTTGACAGATTATGGGCAAAAGATACATTACAGCTGTTTAAAACCATCAACATTATCAAGTTATAACTGCTAAGCCTGTAGTCACACTGTAATATTGGAACCTTCACGGGCACAGATAGGAAAGGAATCAGGTTTATTGCTGTCATTCTGTAATTGCTGTTTAATAGCTTGGCTTATATTCACAATTCAATCTTTTTTTTTTTCCACAGTTCGATCTTTAACTATTTCTCTCAGCTGCCAAATCGTGAGTGTGTGCACAATTTTTTTCCCCCTCGATCTTGAAACTGGAATGATTGCCAACCTGCCTGTTAAAAAAAAAAAAATCTGCCCTATGAAAGTAGTTCCAGCTCTTCTGTGTTAAATGAGTGATCACGCATTAGGCTCTGCTGGTACATAATATGAATGTTGAAACACATCTGAATATAAAGCACGTCAGGTTCATGTCGTTTCAAATGTTGCGAAATCACATCTTTGTGTTTATTGATATTTTTCCAGGGACTGCTCTGTTATTTGGTTTAAAATGTCACATGACAGCTGATCTCTTTGGTGCATATAATCCATGCAATTATGGTGTGAGCTTCTGCTGTCAGTGGTGGTGAAAAATCCATATACCTTATTCATGTTTAGCTTCTGGTATTTTTTTATTCGATTTAGCTCATCCTTTTATTTTAAAACTTGAACTTGAATGGGTTCCATTAACAGATATTTTAAGGTGACAATCAAGTCCAGGGTGCTGCCAACCTTAGGTTGAACACAATCTCCAGCCCTCAAGCTGGATATGAAATCTAATTTTGGGCATGTTGCAATGCAGAGATGTAGCTGATTTGTAAACAACCCTGTGACAGCATAGCACAGTTGACAAGTGATGGTTTTTAGGCAGAGTGAAGTGTGTTATGTAGCTGTCTAAATGGTCACCCTGATTGCAGTTCCACCTGGGGTGCATCTCACAGAGTTACACATGATCATTAAAGCCACCGATTCATCATTGGTAGATTCAACCCATTTTAGTCTCATTACAGACAAACTTAAGTCTGTCTTCATTATAATGAAAGCCAAGTGAAGGTTCACTTTACTATAAGCTATACCTTTTTCCCCTTTTTTTGTGTGTCAAGGTCTCACTCTGTCACCCGGGCTGGAATGAAGTGACATGATAATGGCTCACTGCAGCCTTGAACTCCTGGGCTCAAGTGATCCTTCTGCCTCAGCCTCCTGGGTAGCTGGGACTACAGGCATGTGTGACTGTGCCCAGCTAAGTTTTTGATTTTTTTTGTAGAGAAAAAAAAAATCTATGTTTCCTAGGTTGTTCTTGAACCCCTAGGCTCAAGCGATCCTCCTACCTTGGCCTCCCAAAGTGCCTGTAAAGGCATGAGCCATGTGCCTGGCCCTTTCCCCCTTTTTGTTAGAGTGTACAGATAAATATTAAAGCGTAAAAATAATTAAAAGTCATTCTCTTTGCTCATGAAAACGCATGCAAATATGGCCTGCCTTTGCCCTTCCTGCCCTCAGCCCCATAACCCATCCCTGTGACTGTCCTGATGGCAGGGATTGGTAGGCTACTCATGTTGACCCATCTCTTTCTAGAGTGGCTAGAATGGTCTTACAGACATAGAAGGAATGGTTTTTTTTAATTTTTAAAGAAAAATAATTTATTTCTTACAGTTACAGAGGCTGAGAAGTCCAAGGTTGAAGGTCTGTATCTGGCAAGAGTCTTCTTGCTGATGGGGGCTCTCTGTGGCATCCAGGAACCTTTTTTTCCTTTCTGATTTTTTTTTTTTTAGTCATCTTCTCACTCTGTTGCCCAGGCTGGGGTGCAGTGGCACTCTCATGGCCACTGCAGCCTCGACTTGATGGGCTCAGGTGATCTTTCTGCCTCAGCCTTCCAAGTAGCTGGAACCACAGGCGTGTGCCACCACGTCTGGCTAATTATTATTTTTTAGGATTTATTGTAGAGACGCGGTCTCGCCAAGTTGCTCAGGCTGGTCTTGAACCCTTGGGCTCAAGCAGTCCTCTTGCCTCTGCTTCTCAAAGTACTGGGATTATAGATAAGAGCCACTGCGCCTCGCCAGGGGCATGTTAAATATTCATCTGGTTTAATTGAATTTATTATAGAGTCCTTAAGATTAATTGAAGTTTTGAAGTTATTTAATAGTTCACTTTTTTGTAGCATATAATTTATTTGCAATTATCTAAAATAGTGAATTATTTAAGTAAAAAGGGAAAGTTCTTTCCACGAGTTAGATCTTGCCAAGCTGCTGCTTCTTTCATTTACAGACGATTGCCAATTATATTAAATTAGGAAAGTGGGTGAGAGGAGGAGTGGTAATCTGAAGGTTTAAGATGTTGGTTACTAGGTGTTGCATAATCTATTGCAATCTGGGATCTGGCATAGACTGGCTGACCTGTGGTCTGCTGGCAGATGCATTAGTAACTTTCAGTTTCCATAAATATTAATAATAATGGTTGGATATCAGTTTGAAGAGCAGTGAATCAGTTAACATCTAATATTTTCATATACTTTGATTTATAAACATGCACATTTAAAGATGAATTTGTTCTCTTTTAGGAGATTAATTTTTCTATTTCAGTTTCTTCTTTCCCTTCATTGACCTGAAATTTAATGGTGTATAGGGGAGATTTATATTTTTTCAGAACATTTTCTGAAGCGTTGCCAAAAATGCTGATTGTTTTTTAAAATTCGGGTGATCGCTGTAAATTATTGAACAAGAACCAAATGCTGTAAACATATTTCAGTCTATTTATATTATAGTACTGTTTTCCACCATGGCCACCTACACCTAAATTTTATAATTTGAAATGTTACTGAACTATTAAAATATAGAAGAACTTGAGAATATAACTATCATCTAGTTACCTACCACCTTGTTTTAGCAAATGTTACCATTTTGTCATACTTCTGATCTTAATAAATAAATAAGCAGACTTCTGGTTTTGACTCAGAGATGTAGAGAGCTGTAAAGATGCCCCTCCCATGCTCCAAGGAAAAATCTGGAAAGTCTCTGAGAACCGAGTTTGCAGAGCAAATGGCCATTTCAAAAGCTGGACACAGAGAGGTGCTGTCTGGATCTAGGACAGGACCTGAGCATTTGCTTACAGGAGCAGAAGCCACTAGGCGCCATAGAAGTAGAAGTAGGTAGGAAGATCAAGCTAGAAACTTTGACAGATTGCTGGAGGCTGATTGTGGGTTAGCTTGAGAGTGTGAGGCTCTTGGGGGCAGCATTTGGCGGGGAAGGGGATCCTATTCCTTTGCAGGCTTTTCCTCCAGGAACCTCACTTGGCTCTCACAGAGCTGATGAGGGAACATTCAGAGAAAACTCATGATGCTGGCTCAGGAACCATTGAGAAATCTATTTAGACCCTTCTCCTTTAAGGAGCAAAAGGCGTATTCTGCAGGGGAAGGACATGGTATGAGGGTACTGGTGAAATACCATTGCGGCTGGGGGAAGGAACTCTGCCCAGCCCTAGTCCCCCCTCTCCCACCACCTCATCTCGCCTAAAAAAAAGTCTTAACCTGCAGAGAGAAGGGCCTCAAGCAGGAGGTGGAATGACAATACTGGTGATACATGCTGTAGCTGGGGGGATGGGTGGCGGGAACTCTATCCCTGGAGGAGGAGCACAAACACTTGTGAAACTTACACCCCCAAGACACAGGCCCATTGTGTACTATAGAGACTGAGGCTTAGGAAACTGCCCCCGCTTCCCTCACTAGCATGCTAACAAGCCTTCAGGAATAATAATGGTGGGTTAGAGCAGGAAGAGCTACAAGAGATAGGCTCACTCTGGGGAACAGCATAAAGGGAAGCCCCAAAGCCAAGAGAAGGGACGGAAAAAAAAGGTCACTAGAGGAATTTCAAGTTTCTGATGTCCACAGGAGCAACAGACCTCAACACAGCCCAACTCCTGACTAGATTAATATAAATTCCACACTAAGGGCTATTTACCTCAGTATCTACTACCCTATACAAAATGTCTGGTTTTCAACTCAAAATTACAAGGCATGCCAAAAGGCAAGTAAAAGCAGTGTGAGGATACAAAGCAATCAGCAGAACCAGGTGCAGATACTATATAGCTGTTGGAACTATCAAACCATACACACATATATTCTCTATCTGTGTTCACTGAGTGCCTTTTATGTGCCAGGTGCCATTTTTGGGTGCCATTTTCGGAATGAGCTTAACAAGATCTGAGTTCTTGAGAGTTTACATTCTAACAGAGGACAGAGAGCTTAACCACAGACAAGTGAAAAGATAGTTATAGGTAGTGAAACATGCAAGGAATGGAATACAAGAGGGGAAAGGACTAGCTAGAGTGACTGGTGGAGTGTGTGAGCTGTTTCAGCTGGAGTTGTCAGGGAAGACTTCTGAGGGGAGGTGATGTTGGAGCTCAGACGTGAATGATGAGGAGGGCCTGCCATTACTAAGAGCCATCCAAGCAGAGAAGTGCAAAGGCCCTGAGGCATGAACACGATTGGATCCTCTCTATAACAGTGCTTTGGAAGGGAAAAGTGCTATGGGCATGTTGCTGACAAGAGTAAGCTTTGCAGTTGTGTCACTGTCATGGGTAACCTAGGGATGACATGGTGGGTGGGTGGGTTTTCTCCTGCATAAGCAGGAGAAATAATTCTCTTTCTTTAAGCACATGTAGGAATTTACTCCTGTCTCTCTCCATTTTGGGGGCCAAGGAAACTCTATTATACTTTCTTTATAACCACTTCAGGACCTGGCACAGGGTGAAAAGAATGTGAATTTGCAGTTATGAGTAGATACTTCTTCATTTATCCAGTAAAAAACTATCGCCTCTCTTGATTGTAAAGAATATACATGAACTCAGCTACTTCTTACCCACCCTCCCACCCTAAGTCCTGATTTTTCCTATATTACAGATGGGAAAACTGAAGCTCAGAGAGATTACCTGACTTGATAGAGATTGCTGACCTATTTTTTTTTTTTTTTGAGTCGAAGTCTCATTGTTTCACCCAGACTGGAGTGCAGTGGCATGCTCACGGCCACCGCAGCCTCAACCTGCTGGGCTCAGGTAATCCTTCCACGTCAGCCTTCCAAGTAGCTGGAACTACAGGCATGAACCACCGCGCCCAGCTAATTTTTTTATTTATTGTAGAGACGATGTCTAACCAAGTTGCTCAGGCTTGTCTCAAACCCATGGGCTCAGGCAATCCTCTTGCCTCCGCCTCCCAAAGTGCTAGAATTACAGGCGTGAGTCACCATGCCCGGTGAAGGATGGGTATTCTTAAAAATGGAGTCCCTGGTGAAAAAAGAAAACTGAAAACTAAGCAAAGTTGTTAAGTTCTTATGGTAACTCAGTTTGTTAAAGCATTGGCTGATGACACTGCCTAAGGAAATGGATTTAGTAGATATATGTGGAACACTCTATCACTTGTTCATTTGTCATGAGTGCTTAAAAATAGATGAAAATGGGTAAATAGTTGCAACACCCTAATTTCCTCTGCTGTCATACTACTATGAATGTTACTGTACAGTATTAATACTGTGAAGGAAATGTTTTCCGACACTTACCTACCTGGAACGTTCTGGAAATCAGTTTGTGTGTGTGTGTATTTTTTTTTTTTTTGAGTAAGAGTCTCACTTTGTCACCTAGGCTGCAGTGCAGTGGCACACTCATGGCCACCACAGCCTTGACCTGCTGGGCTCAGATGATCCTTCCACCTCAGCTTTCCAAGTAGCTGGAACCACAGGCACATACCACCATGCCCGGCTTATTGTTTGATTTATTGTAGAGATGAGGTCTTGCCTAGTTGCCCAGTCTGGTCTTGAACCCCTGGGCTGGGCAATCCTCTTGCCTCTACCTCCCAGAGTGCTGGGATTACAGGCGTGAGCCACTGCGCCCAGCAAGCACCTTTCTTGACACACCAGTAGGTTGCCGGTATTTGGTAATGTTATATACACTGAAGGAAATACAATGTGGATGGAGTGTTCTTTAACTGCTAGTAATAACTGAGCACCCACTGTGCATAGTTCTTTTATCTGTGCCATTCATAGGACTATACATTGGGTGAAGAAAACAGCAAACTTTTATACAGCACATCCTGTGGACCAGAGAAGTTCAGTAACTTGCCCAGGAGAGCACAGATTGTAAATGCCAGATCTGGATTTGAGCCTGTGGGTGGTTTCACTCTAGAGCTTGTGTTCTCTCACCTCTAATTGTACTATAGTACAGCGTTGTCTGGGTGGCCTTGGCTATGTTCAAAAACCTCAAGCCAGATGGCAATTACCATGAGGGGGTACCCAAATCTGTCAGGTTCTGAGAACCTGCTGGGAATCTTGGCTGAGCTCTGTGATAGGATACTGTGAGATTTAAAAAATACATATATGCGGCCACGTTTCAATTGAAACCACAACTTCCTGTGAATGCCTTGTGATGTTATTTGAAGAAGGTAAATAAGCACATGAATTTTTAAAAAGTTTCTTCAAGTATATTGATTTTTAAGAATGGATGCAATTAGTAGTTCTTATTAGTTCCAAGAATTGTTTATTCTGGCATGCTTTGGTTCCACACAAAGCCCTTTAATGTTAAAAATTTTGCAGGTTCGGCTGCTTTGACACTCTAGGAGTTGAATGCGACTGGTAGCTTTAAACATGCGCAGTGATGCGAGTGTTGATGCTGCCAGCAGAAATGGAAAAATGTATTGCTTTAATTTAAAAAACAGGCTGTGTCTCATTTTTGACTCCCTTTACATTTAATCTGACTAGTCATATTTTCTGGGAGGATGGTGAGGGCGAGAGCAGGGTTTGACCCTGTTGTTCATCAATACAATCCGAGAAAAAATTGTGGAATGTGAATTTTGCTTATGCCCTCTCAATCCCTTGTCTCCTATTTGTGAAGGGGGAAATAAACAGAAACGCTAAAGGATTCCGAAGCCAGGGAATGGTGTAGCACAGGTTTCCTAAACTCTAATGCGCTGCCCTCTTGAGGATCTTGCTAAAAGGCAGATTCTGACGGGGGAAGGGCCTGTGTGTGTGTGTGTGTGTGTGTGTGTGTGTGTGTGTGTGTGTGTGTGTATGTATTCTGCAATTCTAAGAAGCTCCCAGGTGATGCTATTTTTAGTAGTAAGGATTTCTGAACCTTTAGACCCTCTCTAGTTTATGGCTGCATGGATTACCTGAATCACCTGGGAGTTTAAACAACATAGTATCTCAAGGCCACCAGACCTATTGAATATTGAATAAGAGTCTCTGGGGGTGAGACCAGCAGATATTAAAAAAAAAAAAGCTACTGAAGTGATTTGATAATAAATCTGCCAGCTTTGTTTATTGGGAGTGGGGGAGTAATGACAGCTTTGAAACTTCACTGTTGGAATCAAATTGAGGTGTTTAAAGGCAAGTTTCTGACATCCTAAGAGCTTCCTCTCTGACTTAAACTACTTGAGTGATCTTAAAAGCCACGCCCCTTGGAAGGGAATTGACCAGTTCTTTTTGATTGCATCCAGACTGGCTTAAATCAGAGAGCGTGGAGAAAAAAAAAATACTTAATGGTTAGCTTGCTGACCTGCCTAGCATTAGATAATGTCTGTGAAGCCTCACAGGGTGCGTCCAGGGAAGCCAGGGTCCAAATATGGAAAAGAGAAGTCAGGATTATGTGGTAGGAGTTGGAGTTACCATCGTGAATATTTAAAGTGTTATTTCATCTCTTTCCTATGCTCCCGGGTTTGGGTTTCATTTTAAGTGGTGTGTGGAGAGCTGGGACAAGCTGAAAAGAGGAGGGCTTGGTGATGTCTTTGTTATGATGAAGCATAGATTCCACGGTGGATCGCCCCTTTCACAGTATGATTTCTTTCTTTTTTGATTACCAAGACTCCCCAGCAAGTATCTTCCTGACATTTTGAATCTTACTATTAATCTTTCCCCCTGAAGCCAAACAGGAAGATAAGACACCTGGTGAAGACCGATCTCCCCGAGTTCGCTCTCCTCAGCGATTGTGTCCCTCTCTTAACCTGCCGTCTTTCTTCAAAACCAAGTGTTTCCATTGTTGCATTTGTAACTTTTCTGATTCTAGCTCCGTACCTTGTCTAAATATTTAAAAAAGCTGGGGGCTGGATGTGGTGGCTCACACCTGTAATCCCAACTCTTTGGGAGGCCGGGAGTTTGAGACCATCCTGGGCAACACAGCGAGACCCAGTCTCTGCAAAAAATAAAATAAAATAAAATTGACCGGGCATGGTGGCGCATGCCTATCGTCCTAGAAACTGGGGAGGCTGAGGCGGGAAGATCAGTTAAGCTCCAGAGTTCAAGGATGCAGTCTGCTATGATTGTACCACTACACTCCAACCTGGGTAACAGAGCGAGACTTTGTCTCTGAAAAAATAATAAAATAAAATAAAATAAAATAAGGGAAATCCCACAATCAGAAAAAAAATTTGACATTCCCTCTCTTCCTTTTCTGAAGCTTATACATTGAGAAACATTGTGCATTGTCAACATCAATTTCTGCTTCAGGGAGGGTTCAAGCAGAGAAGCAGAAGAGTTTATTGTGATCTGGTTAAGGGATTTCTTGCACATTGCGGGCAATGCTGGAGTAGGCCCTATAGGTTGCCACCCCTGTCCTGTGCTGAGCCTGAAGTCACTGTGGGAAAGCAGGTGTGGATGAGAGCAAAGACACTTGGAGCCTGCCTCTGGCTCTCACACCGTCAATCTCTTTATTTATTATTTTAGATTTGGGGAGTACACATGTGTATTTGTTATATAGACAAATTTTGTAGTGGTGGGGGTTGGGTCTCAGATGGCCCATTCCCCAGATAGTGAACATTGTACCCTGTGACACCTCCGATCCCTATAACACAAGTGCTCTGTGAAAGAAATCGGTCCCCTTCCCCCCAAAAAAAGATCAGTCCAGTCCACTGGGCATCTATTGAGTGTCTACTGTGTCCCGAGTGCTGTTCTGGGCCTTGGAAGGAGAGTCTCGAGGGAGAGATTGACCTGGAAACACACTTTTCCACAATTCGTTGTGGTGAGTGCCCAGTACTCTAAGGGAGTACAAAAAAGGGAGACCTAAGAGTCTGGACAGGATAGGAAGGAAATCAGGTGAAGAGGATGGGCCAGAGCCAGCATGGAAGACAGTGTAGTGTGAGCGGAGGCCTGGAGGAGAGAAACAGTTTGATGAGTATCTGGAAATAGGCCTTGCCAGAGAGTAAAATGGGAAGAGGAAGCGAGGTCAGGAGGTGAGAGGGATCTTGCACGCCCTGTTAAGGAACTTGGACTCTAGGGGTAATTGGGAACTACTGGAAGCAGGATGGGTTGTGCCATTGTCAGAAGTGGATGGAGGAAAAGTTCCTTCAACCTGTGACCTCTCCTGAATGAGCACCTGCTCCCAGGCAGCTTTTTAATACAGCTTTGAGATCTAATTTTCATGCATGAAATTCACTCATTGAATGTCCCATTCAATTATTATTTTTTTTTTGATTCGGGGTCTCACTCTGTCACCCAGGCTGGAGTGCAGTGGCATGATCATAGCTCACTGTAGCCTCGACCTCCTGGATTCAGGTGATCCTTACGCTTAGGCCTTCCAAGTAGCTGGGGCTACAGAGGTGTGCCACCATGCCTGGCTAATTTAAAAAAAATTTTTTTTGGTAGAGATGAGAGCTTGCTATGTGGCCTAGGCTGGTCTCAAACTCCTGGACTCAAGTGATTCTCCCACCTTGGCCTCCCAAAGTGCTGGGATTACAGGTGTGAGCCACCATGCCCTGACCAGTCAATGGTTTTTAATATATTTGCAGAGTTGTGTGACCATTGCCACAGTCTAATTCTCAGACATTTCCATCACCCCCAAAGGAAACCCTGTGCCCATTTGTAGTCATGCCCCATTTCCATGCCAAACCCTAGGCTACCACCCACATTTGTAATTTCTCCATTTTCCTTAACATTAAGGGAAACATTTTCTGCGAGTGTATTATTTACTTCAAGGAGTCTGTTTGCCAAATTACAAACTCTTACTGTTGGCTATGCAGGTACTGCTCAGCCCATCCCTGTCAGCATGCCTTAGATTGTATGGAACAGAAACCTGTCTGGGACTGCCTGAAATACAGATGTTTATTCCACATAATTGAGAGGCTAGAGGTAGAGTGAACTCCAAGGGCAGTGTGACCAACTGCTCAACACGACATCAGAAACCTGTGTTCTTGCTCTCTTCTCCACAGTGTCATTCTGGCAGTAGCTTCAGCCAAGGGCTGGCTTCCCTGTGGTCTCAGACTGCTATAGGATGACGTCTGTTGGCAGTGGGGCCCTTTGCTTCCTTGTTCACAACCTGTATGTAGGAGTTCTTTCCTGCAGTCTGATTGGGTGAGCTTAGTTCTTGTTGCCCACCCTGAACCAGTAATTGGCTTGGAATTAGTTAGGCTGCTTCTCTGGAACTGGGAATGGACTATATGGAAATGGGTGGGCACCTATGATCAATAGTGGGCTCTGTCAAGGAAGGAGGAAGGGAGCTGGCTCGACCAGGTAGGCAACCAACAGTGCTCACTGAGCACAACCATACTGAATACTTTGGCCCTCTGTTCTTTTCACTTGGGATGTTTTTTGATGTTAAATGCAGGCAACGTGAACTTCTGACTTTGAACTTATCTGTGGGCAGGTGGACTCAATCCCAGTTCGTCCTGGCTGATTGATAGCAGATATGATCAGTGATCTCAACAGACTTGAGGGTAGTAATATGTGAGCATTTTAAAAGCTGATCCTGGCTTTACAGCTCTGAAAAGTATCATCAGTTCAGATCTCGCCAATTCAGGAGTTTCTCATAATTCGGTCAGGTAGTGCACTGAAGTTTGTCTTTGGAGTTTTATAGTGTGAACAGTATTGGAGATGGTGGTAACATTAACAAATGTGGAAAATAAATGATTTAAGTAACATGAAAAACCTGTTTGCCGGTCGTGGCGGCTCATGCCTGTAATCCCAGCACTTTGAGAGGAGGAGGCAAGAGGATTTCCTGAGCTCAGGGGTCCGAGACCAGCTTGAGCCACATGGTGAGACCTCGTCTTTACAGTAAACCATAAAATTAGTTGGGTGTGGTGGTTCCAGCTACTTGGAAGGCTGAGGCAGAAGTATCGCCTGAGCACAGCAGGTCAAAGCTGCGGTGGCCATGAGTGTGCTACTGCACTCCAGCCTGGGTGACAGACTGAGACTCCTACTCAAAAACAAAACAAAACAAAAAAAAAACAAAACAAAAAATGAACAAACCAACAAAAAAACCCTGTTTGCTTTAGGGACAGAAATATTTAAATATATGATTAGTAGAAAATCATTCTCATCCGGTTATTAAGTTAGCCCCTTGGAACTCTTCTTGGGAAAAAAATAAAATCCTGTTCTGAATATGTCAGTATTCTAGTTACTCTATGAACTTGAAATTAACAAAAATTGATTTTCTTTCTAGTATAGTTTACGCTTCAGTAAGCCAAATAGACATTCTGTCAGTTATTTGGACTTTATTAAATTTTGCTTTGTATGTAATAAAAAAATCAAGGTAGGCCTTAGCTTTGCAACATATCTGATTATGAGCTGTATTTTAGAGTCTGTTTCAGGGCAGAGTTTGTCCACATGTAAGTAACAAGCGTTTGCTGGTACAGCTCTTAATGGTGAGAACGGATGTTGAAGAAAGCAAACACCATATGCCCTTTGTTTCCCGTGCATGTCCCCTTCTGGAGGCCTGGGTGGAGTGTTTCAGCTGTCTCAAATAATCTCCATTTTGCTGTTACTGCAGACTCTGCGGTTCTCCAACTCTCTTTTCTCTGATGTTAATTATAACTTCTTCCTAATTAGGTGGCTCTTCCTTCTCCTCAGTCATACAGGTTCCACACTCTCTAGTGCCAGAGATTGGGTTCGTTTTGAAAAATGAGTTTCACTTGATTTGTGACAGAAATAAGTGCAAAGAATTTTTTTTAAAAACCCACCAATGCGAATGTGTAGTGGGAGGGGCAGGCGGGTTGGGTACGGGACAGGATGCTTAGAATCATTCTGCTGCCAAGTGAATCAGAGAGACTTGCAGTTCTCAGAGAGCACAGAACTCACTCCTGCCCAGAGTTCAGACACAGCCAGAAATCATCATTTTATACTTCACAGAATGGAGCTTTCAGCAGCCAAAGCCCCGAGTGCTGCAGACTTGTCTGAGATTGTAAGTAGGCCATACATCTGTTTTGTTTGTTATCATGTCTGCATCTTTTGTAGCCTGTTGCCTGACAACTTTGTAGGCCAGGAGGGAGGCATGATGGGGAATTTGGTCCCAGTGCAGCCCTTCTGAGATGGTGACCAACACCATTTTCCACTTGGACCCAGGTCTCAGTTTTCTTGTCTGTGGCAGAAGGGAATTTCTTTCCCTAAGCCCTCATCTATGACAGAAGTGAATTCTTTTGGCTGAGTCCCTTTCGTAGCGGCATTTTATAAAGATTTTGAATAACCCCAGTCATCTGATTTGGTGACTCTTTCCTTCTTTGGCCGCTCTTGCCAGCTAGATGAGTTTTCTTCCAGGGGACACTGCCCACAGACAGCCCCACTCAGCCAAACTCTCACAGGCGTCCATTTCAGCAGTGAGGTATCCCTCTCCGGGGGTTGGGAGCAGGTAACATTTCTGAGGCAGTTGGCAGATTTGGGAGTCTGGGAGGAAGCCAGGTGTGGAATCTAGCTTTCCTCTGGTGGGGAGAAAGAAAGAGGGAAGGGAGAAGAATGAGATGGGAGGCGAGATAGATAGCTTGGGTCCTGTCCAGAGCATTGTCCTGCTGCTAGAGGCCAGTGGAGGTATGGGGCAAGGTTCATCTCCCTATTCAGCTAACTATGTATGTAGCCTTGGGTCACTAACAATTTCTCCAAGACTTTTCTCATCCACAAATCTCCATCACAGAAGCTCACAGGATTGCTGGATTGCTTAACGTAATGAATGTGAAAGCACCTGGCACTGGGTTGCCCTCCTTACCCCCTTATTTTTCTATGGCGTGTTATACCATAAAGGCAAGCAGTGTGCTGGGCTCTGTAAGATGCCATCAAGGTTGCTGTCCTGGCTTGTTTCAGGGCAACTTTTGTGGCCACTAAGTTCTCTTGGTCAATGTCATAGGTTTGATCTTAGGGTCAGCCAGTTGACTTTGCTTAAGGCCATAGCCCCAGGTTGCCCTTTTAGTCAAGGCAAGGTGAACCTCCAACCCCTTAGAAAACAAGGTCCTGGAGAGAGGGTGGATCATGTTTCACTGATATGTTTAAGTATGATGGGTCCTGGGGACCCAAGTTAAGAGGCTATTTATGGGTCCTTGAGGGAGAGTGATACTTCAAAAGAGCTATTTCCAGTTCAGCTTTGAGTTTTCAAGTTCTGAATACCTATATTCAGCTGGAGTGAGGGAAAAGGAAAAGAAAAGAAAAACTTTGATGAAAACTGCTCAGCAGCAGTTCATCTGATTTCTTTTTTCTTTTCTTTTCTTTTTTTTGAGTCGGGGTCTCACTCTGTCTCCCAGACTGGAGTGCAGTGGCATGCTCATGGCCACCGCGGCCTCAACCTGCTGGGCTCAAGTGATCCTTTCACCTCTGCCTTCCAAGTGGCTGTAACTACAGGTGGGCACCACCATGCCCGGCTAATTTTTTGATTTATTGTAGAAATGAGGTCTCGCCAAGTTGCTCAGGCTGGTCTCAAACTTGTGGGCTCAGGCAATCCTCTTGCCTCCACCTCCCAAAGTGCTGGGATTATAAGCAGGAGCCACCGCGCCTGGCTGTCATCTGATTTCTGAATCAGAAGTACATGTAGCCAGACATGGCGGCATATTCCTGTAGTCCCAGCTACTCAGGAGGCTGAGGTGGGAGGATCACTTGAGCCCAGGAGTTCAGGGCTACAATGAGCCATGATTGTATCACGGCACTCCAGCCTGGGTGGCAGAGTGAGACCCCGATGCAAAAAATAAAGTACTTGTAGGGAACCAGCATGGTATCTTTCCATCATGTTGTTTCAGTTAACCTGTTCATAAATTTAGGCAGCTACCATGTACGTTGATCCACCCCAATTGTCTTTCATGTGTGTGTGTGTGTGTGTGTGTGTGTGTGTGTTTAGGGCACTTTCTAGAGCCTGCCTTGTTAATTAACTGTTCTATGTGCTTTATATCTATTAACTGTGAGGTAATTGCTAATGATAGTGTTCTCTTGCCAGGCACAAGTTCTCCCACCCCTATCCCCCATCGAGTTTCTTGTATTTCATCTCATCCATAGGCTATAGTTGTTTGTAGTTGCCAAGACTCCTCAATAATTGTGTTTCAGTAAGCTCTGACACAGTGCTAATTTTTATCATTGATTCTGGAGACATCATATCATCTGGACACTTTATTTGTCTAGGATGATTTAAGAGTACCTTTTACCTTCACCAACATCAAAGTAATGTATCACGATGTGCCAGTCTTCAGTAGTTCTATGAGCTCTTCATAGAAATGCACTTTCTTTCCCATGGCCTGCTGGGCCTCATATGGTCTGGCTTTGCCTGCCTTTTCATCTTATCAGGGTCACCTTCCTGCTTGGCCACTTCTTTCACCACACTGACTTCCCATTCACCCCTGCCCTGCCAAGTCCTTCCCTGCCTCTTGGCTCAGGCATTTCAGTTCTTGCTGCCAGGAATGCCCTTTTCTTGTTCCCTGCTTGGCTGACTCTTTATCTTCTTTCAACTTTGAGCAGCCCTCTTGAAGTTCATCTTGTCTAGAGGGCCATCTTGTCTAAAGGGCTTCCTCCATCTTGAACCTCCTTTCTCTATTCTCGTTGCATCACCATATTTCTTTCTTTCACAGTGCTTATATTACAGCCGGTAAATATTTTGCTGACTCATTGATTTAGTTGGTACTTGCTGTCTACTCCTCTGGAATTTCAGCTCTGTGGGGACAGAGGCCTTGTCTGTCTTATCCCCACCATATCAATTCTAGACGCATAGTGGATGCTCAACAAACATTTGTTGAATGAATAGTGTCTTTGGATAATTAATATAGGGAATGACTTTTAAGTAGTTTGTGATGCAAGCTGATAGAGAAAGTCCCATCTTTTATGTGCCACCACCCCGCATCTGCATCTGTCACACTCTGGCACACTGGGAGCACTTTAGACCCCAGGACACTGTTTCTCTCTTTTGGCCAGCCCCTGGCTGATGTCCGGAGTAACCCTCTAACAGATTTAAGCATCATTTTTATTCTCAAAATAAAAACCACCTGTCTTCGAAGTGACTCGCTTGAAACAAATGCTTTATTTCTTTACTGAGGCCTTCTTCCCTTTCTGCTTTTCTCTTCCTCCTGCCAAGAATAATGGGAAAAACCCTATTATCTTGGAAATTGGTTTTTCCCTCTGGTCAGATTCCAAAGCCAAATGACTTATCACCAAGTGTGCTGGGGCAATAGCTTTTCCCTGCCCTGGTGTTCTCAAATATTTGTTCTTCTGGGGGCCTAGAAGGGGTCATGTGATAGAGGCTCAGCCTTGGTACTGCCCTTCTTTTTTACATATTTAATTTAATTTTAAAGAAATGGGGTACAATTCAGGATTAGGTATACAAGTGGTCACTGGACACTGCCCTTCTTTGCATATTTCCTTGAAACGTCCTTCCTACAGGTAAAGAAGCTAGTCCAGGGCACTATATAAATAGCAGCAGGGAGAATGTCTACATAGTTCTCTGTGATGGACTGTTTGCCAGCTTGCTGATACCTTATACCAATTCCGGGGAGTAGATAGTATTACCCTCATTTTAGAGATGGCAAAATGGAGGCTCACCAAGATTAGGTGACTTGTTCCTGAGCACTTAGATCATAACCAGCCAGGATTAGAACCCAGACATGTCTGCTTCCCAAATCCATCTATTATTTTTTGGTGTACTCAGTATCTTCCAGGTTCTGTATCCTATGGTTAAAAAACAAATCTGGGGCCGGGCATGGTGGCTCAAGCCTGTAATCCCATCACTTTGGGAGGCCAAGGTAAGAGGGTTGCCTAAATTCAGGGGTTCGAGACCAACCTGGGCAACTTGGCGAGGCCTCTTCTCTACAATAAAAAAATAAGCCAGGCGTGGTAGCGTGTGCCTGTAGTTCCAGCAACGTTGAAGGCTGAGGCGGAAGGATCGCTGAAGCCCAGCAGGTTGAGTCTGTAGTGGCCATGAGCGTGCCGCTGCACTCCAGTCTGGATGACAGAGTGAGACTCCGACTCAAAACAAACAAAAAAACAAATCTGGCAGCCTAGTCCATAGGTACATATATGTATGCATACATGTAAATAAGTGAATTTCCCAGAAGAGTAGTTGCCTTCACTGTGTGTGATGCCCTCTTGTATCCTCCATTCCATTTCACAAATACTGGTTAGGACCTTCTAAATGGATTATGTGGCCTACTGATTGGTGGCAATCCAGTTTGAACACAGCTTGAAAAACACTAGTGTAGGTAGTGTGTAAATTATGCTTATTTATATCGAAGTTTACATGGTATAAACTACTTAAAACATTTTTACAGCAATGTAATATACATATATCAAATGCACATGAGAGTGCCACTGTTGAATTTTCACAAACTGAGCATGTCTGTGTAGCCAGCACCAGATCAAAACATGCACCATTGATTTAAGCTGCTTTGAATCAAGACAGAGGCATGAAGTACAACAGAAACTGATAGTCTCTGAATTTGTTCTGAATTATGCACGTATAGCTCACTTGATAGGCTCTCTTTTTCTAGAGGTCCGTATTTTGCGTTTCTAGTGATGGGGCCTGGTTGGCGTTTGTTCGAGATCTAACAACCGCTGAAGGAGTGGAATGTGGCCTCTGTAACGGCCCTCAGGAATTGGCACAAAGGAGGACTGACTGAGGGTGTGCCTGTGAACAAGGAGGAGGAGGAGAGGGCAAGGCCTTGCAGTCGCGTATAGAAACGTTCGGGTGTGAGAATTTGTGTTCATAGTCGGGGGAGTCAAGGAGGAAGGAGGGAAAGGAATTTGTGATTAGAGTTTCAAACTCCTAGGGGCTAATGAACCTCTGTGTAAAATCAGGAACATCTACCTCTCATGGTGAGTGTTGAATTTTAGAGAAAATTGTTTTAGCATCCTGAACAAAAATGCTTCTTTCTTGGCAAAAGCTATAGAAACATCGCCATACAAAAGTAAGCTAGAGTGACTTTGCTTTCATAGTGTATGAGTTCTGTAAGGCTGTCTTGGTGGACACATGGACATAATTCATTGTAATGGGGTGTGCACAGAAATGAAAAGGGGCTAATATCGTAATGTGCTTTGAAACATTGAATGCTAAGTTACGAAGGGCATTAATTAATAAAACTTTATGAGACTCATTTACAGCTCACTTTGAGTCAAACTAAAATGGCTTTTCTGAATCAGGGACTTTGGGATAATAGTACATCATTTTGTCTTTTCTGATTAGATAAGTGCTTATTCATTATTTCTCTTTGTAAAGCAGACTGTTAACTATTATGTGTTTGGTACGAGCTTCCTGGGTGTTCTTGACCTGTAAATGCTGACTTGTGGGTTTGTGTTTAACTCTTGTGTATGTGTAAGAAAAGTTGCAAATTGAACACTCTATGGAATAAGAGGAAGAAGTATGCTGTGGACAGGGAGTGGATATACCTGACTTACCATTACTTTCTTGGCTCAGAGTCATGTCTGGGCACTAAGGACTTGCTGAATGAATGGAAGGAGAAAGGATAGATCATAGCTTGCATTTAATAAGTGCGTTGCCTCTTTTATCTGATTTAGTCATCAGAACAAGCCTGTGAGGCTGTTATTATCCTTTTCATTACAGTGACTTTATGTCCTCTGTTTGCCTAGGGACAGTTCTGGTGTAATCCTGTTGTCCTAGCATTAGCATCGACATTGCCTTTCACTCTTTTTTTTTTTTTTTTTTTTTGAGTTGGGATCTCACTCTGTCATCCAGGCTGGAATGCAGTGGTACGATCATGGCTCACTACAGCTTCAACATCCTGGGCTCAGGCAATCCTCCTTCTTCAGCCTCCCAAGTAGCTGGGACTACAGACACGAGCCACCACGCCTGGCTGAAGTTTTGATTTTTTAAAGGAGGTATTGCTATGTTCCCTAGGCTGGTCTCGAACTTCTAGGCTCAAGCAATCCTCTCAAATTAACCTCCCAAAATGCTGGGATTTCAGACGTGAGCCACTCACTGTGCCCGGCTTCCTCCCTTTCACTCTTAAATGCCCTGGTTCAGTTGATAAGTTATTTCACTCTGAAATGTTCTAGTTTAGATAGACAGATGAGGAAACTGTTACTTTCCAGTCACCCAGCTGGTAAGAGGTAAAACTGGGATTCTTTCCTGGGAATCTGATTCCAGGTCTTGTCATTTGATCACTGAATTCTGCTGCTTTACAACTTAGGCCAAGAAAGATGTGGTATAGAAAAAGCATTCTTGCCGGACTCAGTGGCTCAGCCTGTAATCCCGTGCTTTGGGAGGCCGAGGTGAGTGAATTGCCTGAGCCCATGGGTTCGAGACCCGCCTGGGCAACTTGGCGAGACCTCATCTCTACAATAATCAAAAATTAGCCGGGCGTGGTAGCGCGCACCTGTAGTTCTGGCTACTTGGAAGGCTGGGGCGGAAGGATCACCAGAGCCCAGCAGGTTGAGGCTGCGGTGGCCGTAAGCAGCCACTGCACTCCAGTCTGGGTGACAGAGTGAGACTCCAACTTAAAAAAAAAAAAGAAAAGAAAAAGCACTCTTGCTGGGCCTAGTAGCTCAAGCCTGTAATCCCAACACTTTGGGAGGCTGAGGAGAGAGGATTGCCTGAGCCTGCAGGTTCGAGACCAGTCTGGGCAACATGACGAGACCTCATCTCTACAATAAATAAAAAAATTGGCCGGGCGTGCTAGCATGTGCCTGTGGTTCCGGTTACTTGAAAGGCTGAGGTGGAAGGATTGCAAGAGCCCAGCAGGTCAATGCTGGAGTGGCCGTAAGCGTGCCACTGCACTCCAGCCTGGCAACACAATGAGACTCCAACTCAGAAAGAAAAAAAGAAAAGAAAGAAAAAGCACTCTTTATGTTTTTCAGTCTAAGTGTTTAATAAAAGTAACTGCCAAGTTAGCATCTGAAGTAGGTAACACGGAACTCAGGGTGGTGGGAATATGGTAGACAAAGACTTGAAACCCTGTGTTTTCTTTGGTTAACCTGGACAATTGATATTCTAAAATGATAAAATCATTCCCATGTGCATGGGGCTTCACAATTTACAAAACCCTTTCCCCTACATGACTGTATTGAAGCTTCTCATGCACACTGGGAGGTGAGTGGCAGGATTCCCAATTTATGGAGGATGTTGGGGTGACCAGCAGGATGACGCAGTCACCTGCCTGAGGCTTCGCAGCTAGAAGTGGGGCAGATCTGGGTTTCAACCCAGGTCTTCTGCCTCTGTGATTGGTGTATTTCCATTTTACTGGAGGTGCCTCCTGGTCAGATTTTCTCATATAGACTTTTAAGGGTGCTATTTATAGAGGGTTAGGGAGTCGCTTGAAGACTCATTAGCCTAACACAGGGTTTCTCAACCTTGGTACTGTTGACATTTTGAGCCAGTTAAGGCCACTGTGGGGGCCATCTTGTGCATTGTAGGGTGTTTATCATCCCTAATTTCAACCCACTAATGCCAGTAGCATGATCCTCCTGCCCCCAAGTTGTGACAGCAAAAAAAAGTGTCTCCAGACATTACTAAATGTCTCTTGGGGGGCACAGGTGCCCCCGGTTAGGAACCACTGGTCTAACATAATCGCTGCATTTGAAAGAGGGAAAGACAACCTTGAAAATGTTAGACCTGTCATCTCCCCCTCTCTGTAGCTCTAAAGCATCAGAAAAACCACTGAAAGACCAGCAAAAGGGCAAAAGAGAGAGAGAGCAAGCAACATGTTTCATGTTGAATTCTCTTCCATGGAAGAACATTGTGTCTGCCAAGGAAGGATAAGATAGCCAGGATTTTTAAAGTTAAAAATCACACAATTAAAAATGTTTTTATGCAAAAGTTAGAGTAGAGATCAGCCAAAATATGCACAAACAAAATCTCCTGTAATCCTACCACCCAGAGATAACCATGGTTCACATTTTGTTCTCTCCTAACCTTTTCTACCATGCACATACAAATATACATATATTTTCCAAATAAGGCCATGACAAAGTGCTGCTATAATCAGCTTTTTTGTTGCTGTTGTTTTTTTGAGCCAGAGTCTCCTTCTGTTGCCCAGGCTGAAGTGCGGTGGTACGATCACAGCTCACTGCAGCCTCGACCTCCTGGACTCAGGTGATCCTTCTGCCTCAGCCCCCTGGAGTAGCTAGGACTACACGTGCATGCCATCATGCCCAGCTAATCTTTTGATTTTTTTTTTGTAGAAATGGGGGTCTTGCTATGTTGCCCAGGCTGGTCTCAAACTTCTGGGCTCAAGCAATCCTCCCACCTCAGCCTTCCAAAGTGCTAGGATTACAGGTGTGAGTCACCGTGCTGGGCCATAATCAGAATTTTAAAAGCTTAAATGTGCCACAAATATCTTTCTATATCTATGATTTAGAGCTGCAAAGTGTTTAATAGCTACATACTATTTTATTGTATGGCTACCATATAATTTATCCACTTAGTCTCCTGTTGATTTGCTTGTTTTTAATTTTGTTTTTGCTATTACATGCAAAACCATGATGAGTATCTATGTGTGTACTTACACCCTTCCCAGCTTGCTTTTTTTCTGTATAGAAATTGCAATCACTGTAATTTTTAGCATCCATTGAGCAAGAGCTCTAATTCATAATGTTCTGGATTATATTTTGATTATGTTACATACCTTTGCCCCTTACAATTATGAAAAATGTGTTGATTAAAAATTTGTTTATGTGCTAGGCTTGCAGAGTGGGGCATGGAAAATTCTTTGGTTTTCTGATTGAATGATGACTAATAAGAAACCATTTGGGTTTCGTGCCCAGTTCATGAAGCCCACTCTTTTTTTTACTTGTTTTTGAGTTGGAGTCTCACTCTGTCGCCCAGGCTGGCGTGCAGGGGCATACTCACGGTCCCCCCAGCATTGACCTGCTGGACTCTGGCGATCCTTCTGCCTCAGCCTTCCAAGTAGCTGGAACCACAGGCGTGGGCCACCATGCCTGGCTAATTTTTTTTACTTATTGTAGGGACGAGGTCTTGCCAAGTTGCCTGGGCTGGTCTCAAACCCGCGGGCTCAGGCAATCCACTCACCTCAGCCTCCCAAAGTGCTGGGATTATAGGCTGAGCCACCGAGCCTGACCCAAAGGCCACTCTTAACTGTATTGAGCTACTTCCTGAGTAGGAATCAGCCCTGTGAAGATTGTCTAACTTCATTCTAGCTTCATTTCATGAAGCTCATTTAACCCCACTTGAAAGTTATTGTTGTCCTTTAATATTCTGTTCACTGCTGAGAGACATTTAAGGATATATTCTCATGAATTCTCATTGCTTATGGATTTTTCCTATACATGTTTTAAGTTATGGAAAAAACATTCAAATGATGGAGAAGAGCTTAACTTTCTGTACTTTACATCCCCTCAACTGTTTATTTGTACTCTAGGATTTTGTATGTATTTACAAACATTAAAATAAAAAAAAAAAAAAAAAAAAAAAGGCCAGGCATGGTGGCTCACACCTGTAATACCAGCACGTTGGGAGTCCAAAGCAGGAGGATTGCTTGAGCCCAAGAGTTTAAGACCAGCCTGGGCAACACAGGGAGACCCTGTCTCTACACAAAATGTAAAAAATTAGCTGGACATGGTGGCACATGCCTGTAGTCCCCAGCTACTCAGGAGACTGAGGCAGAAGGATCATTTGAGTCCAAGAGGTTGAGGTTGCTGCGGGCTGGGATCATACCACTGCACTCCAGCCTGGGTGATAGAGTGAGACCCTGTTTCAAAAAAAAAAAAATTGTAAAACCCACAAACTGGGCAACAATACACAAGGTATGAACCAAGTAGCTTTTTTCACTTTATACATCTTTCTTTCTTTCTTTCTTTCTTTTTTTTTTGAGTCAGAGTCTCTCTCTGTTGCCCAGGCTGGAGTGCAGTGGCACGCTCACAGCCACTGCAGCCTTGACCTGCTGGGCTCAGGCAATCCTTCTGCCTTAGCCTTCCAAGTAGCTGGAACTAAAGGCATGCACCACCACGCCTGGCTAATTTTTTTTATTATTGTAGAGAGGACGGCTCACCAAGTTGCCCAGGCTGGCCTTGAACCTCAGGCAATCCTCTCACCTCTGCCTCCAAATTGTTGGGATTACAGGCATGAGTCACCACGGCCGACCTACGAATCTTTCTGTGTCAGCACCTTGTTCTGTTTAATTGGTGCTCTATTTGGGGTTGTTTTAATCTTTTCTCCTGCAACAAATCACCTTCTTTCATGTGAGTCTATCCATAAAATAAATGACTAGTAGTGGAATTGTTGGTTTAAGACTTTATGTCCTTACAGTTTAGATAGATATTGCTAAGTTGCAGCTTGACTTATTTCCATCAGGCATTTTTTTTTCTGCCTGTTATAACATATTGATTAATAAACTGGAAACACAAAAGTAGAACCTCTTCTACCAGAAGGGCTATAATTTGTTAGGAGACCATGCCCTCCCTAGTGACCATTGTAGGGATTGCTTTTCAGCCTTGGGAGTGCCCAGAGAAATGTGTATTTACTGGTTTTCTCCTGGGATTGGCCTAAAACCAGATTTTACTTCTTTCAACCATGGAGTAACAAGTATGTGCATAAAGTTGGGAGACAGTACCCAGATAGACAACTTTCTGGAATAGTTAGTGATGTGTCTAAATTAGAATTGAGGTGTTTAGAAATGGATTCTCAGCCGGGCTCGGTGGTTCAGCCTGTAATCCCGCGCCTTGGGAGGCTGAGGTGAGTGGATTGCCTGAGCCCGCGGGTTCGAGACCCGTCTGGGCAACTTGGCGAGACCTCATCTCTACAAGAAATAAAAAAAATTAGCCGGGCGTGGTAGCGCGCGCCTATAGTTCCGGCTATTGGAAGGCTGAGGCGGAAGGATCGCCGGAGCCCAGCAGGTCGAGGCTGCGGTGGCCAGGAGCGGCCACTGCACTCCAGTCTGGGCGACAGAGTGAGACTCAAAATAAAAAAAAAAAAAAAAAAAAAAAGAAAGGAAAGGAATGGACTCTCATGATTAAAGAGGTTGCTATATATTAAAGAGGTTGCTATATATATAAATATCAGTGGGTCTCTGAAACAGAAGAATGTGTCATTTGGCATTGGTACAATGTGTCAAATGTTGTATGGAGGTTTACTTT
>CAUYQG010085765.1:0-58056 GCA_963574415.1 Tarsius wallacei
TTGGTTTCATGTTTTTGCTACTGTAAATAGTGCTGCAATGAATAAAGTTTTTCTACACAATCCAGGCTTTAAGATTTCGTGATGACTTTGACTTTGGTCCCATCAGCCTCTTACTGTCAAGGTAAGTTTCCTTTAAAGGAAGCATTACAGAGAATATATTTATGTTGCCATCCTACTTCCATCTAAATTTGCCTAAATTACACTTACTTCAAAGCCTCCTTTTGGTATTTTAAAGAGATTCTGTTAAAGACAGACTGAGAACATGAGCGACACAACAGACTGACACAAAAAAATTAGATCTTTGTTACTACTCTTTAAGCTTCTGTCAAATTCCATATTACCTCCTGAGGCTTACAGTAGTGATTCGTACATGGTAGATGTTCAGCATATTTTCTGGAGAAAATGGATCTGTACTGACATCATTTAGTATTCTTTATCAAATTATCATTCATAAAAATAGCACAAGAAATTATTTTTTACTGGAAGAAAGATAGTAACTATTTATTCATTCTATTTCCATGTCAAAAGGGACTGAAACTTTTTCTGATTAATAATTACTCCTTTGTTTTACTTTACCTATTTCCAAAAGGATTTCAGATAGTTTATAAAAATTCAATGAAACAAATAAAAATATATTGGTATTTTCTATTCCAATAGAAGCACATAATGCTAGAAGCACACAATGCTATGAGATGGGGATACCAAATGGATATGGTGTGTTCTCTGCACACACCATAGTGTTACAGTGGAGGCTAGCAATTAACTATATTACATGTAATCAGTACAATAGTGCTGATATGAGCAAAGTGCTCTAATGCAATAAAAAAAGACAAATGCAATAAGACCATAAAATCATTGCAATCTGATAAAAGAACAAGAGTCTTGCACCGGATAGAGGCAAATATAAAAAGAAAACTTCAGCAAGAAAAAAATCTACTGTAATTGAGCTCTTATCTAATAAAGGGAACCATGAGACTTTCTCAGTAGAATCATCTTACTTTTATAACACTAAGTTGATCATGTTTGTTTTTGTACGAATTCAATGAACACAATTGGTGCTAATTCATGTAAATGTACAAATATATAGAATATTATAAAATAATATATCTTTCTTATATAAATACTTGACAATGACTGGTAATACATTTATGAATTGTACATCCATGAAGATATTCCTGCAGGAAATAAAGGAATATTGTCAGGCTGAGAGTTTTTTCCATTATCTGATATAAGGGTTCAACCTAGAAGTTCTATACAAGTAAAAAGTATAGTCCATATTCTGTAACAGACTATTGCTGTCTACTTTTGTTACACCCCCAGCTATAGCACATACCATTTACTACTGTCTTCTTGTTAACACCCAGCAGTAAATTTATCAACTATTCTTCCTCCTCTGTAAGACTAATTTGGAAGTTCTAGTCACATAGTTAGAATTTATTATTCACGCAACACCTGCCTGCTACAAAAACTAGAAATCTATTGAAAACTAACTCTTACTGAAAGAAATAATGCTTAAAAAATGGGGTGGCATACTGTATTTCCTTCCCTTATTTTAAATTCTGATTCTTCCTTGTGTTAGATGCCATCATAAGCTTTTAAATCTGATGGCACTGCAGAGGTCCTTTTAGAATTTAAGTTTATAGTTAGTCCTTTCTAACTTATTTTAAAATGTGAATCATTTACACACATTCATGATTTAACCATTAATACTAAAAATTTACTTGCTATCTATGCCTGCTTAAACTACATCATGACATCATATTGGAAAAACACTAGAAAAGAGACAAAACAAAAAGAAAAAGAAGAAATTACATTTGCTAATTAAAATTAGCTATAATGTACATTATTCACCCTCCTTTTCTTGTGAAAACAAAGTGAAGACAAATTAGGAATTATGTGGATAAATGATCACATTGATAAGACACATATGCATCTTCAGTTGCCTCAGATAGGCCCGCTTAAATTTCTCCAAACTTCTGAGAAATAAAAATAAAATCTCAAGCCCTCCAGTCACCTGAATGGACTCCCTATTGGCCAATGGAACCCCAGAGAAGCTTTAAAAATTATGTTCCCATCCATGACAATATGAGGGGTCAGATACTCCTCATTATACCCTCTTCCTCAACTTCCTTAATTGCCATTAAGATTTCTATCCTAAGTGTTAAACAGAAAGACTTTGAAGGACTTGTTTCAACTCTGATTTGCACAACCATCAGTCATTATTCCTTCATATTAATAGTTAACTTTCTATGGAAAGTTATAACAGGTTCTGGACAGTTTATAGAAGTTGAACGCAGGATGCTTCTATGTCCATTTCACCTTTTGACATAGAAAGTCAGATTTTATTGCATCTAAATTTGTGTCTCCACCCCAAAGTAAACATGTAACACATGTAACATGCATGTTTGCTGACTATGTATGTGTGTGTGTGTGTGTGTGTGTGTGTCCCTCCTCTCATTCATATTCATAGTCCTTCTGCTACCTGTTGAATACGTATTCATGGCCAACCCATCCAGCATAAATTTCTGCTCATGCTTTCCTCCCTCGAAGTGTCTGCTTTCCGTTTCTGCTGGAGGTTACTCTTCCCAGCCTGTGGAAGGGCCAGCCTGCAGGCTATATCTTTTTATAAGAAATAAAGCTCTTCTTTCCAAATTTATGCGCCACATGATTCTTCAGTTGACACTTCCATTCTTCAAAGGCCATGATACTTTAGTCTTAGTAATCGAGAATGTCTGTGTCTTGATACACGCTTTTTTCTTGGAACCAGATTATTTATACAAATACAGTACAACATTTAACAAAATGATTTGAATTATGCATAGAAGAAGAACAGAAAATACAGAACATGTGATGGTTACTGGTTGATGGAATTATGCACAAACTTTTGGAATTTCTTTGTTTTCTGTTTTCTACTATGACATATATAATAATTATAAATATAATAAAAACACTTGAAAATTGCTAATTTTATGATTTTCTAGGTCATTTTCCCTAATTCTGTGTGCTGGGAAAAATAAGTATACACAGAATTATTTATCTCCACTCCAGTGCCTGCTCTTTTTTGGCAACATGAAACATCTAGTTCTAAAGAACAGCTGCCTAAGATAGTAAAATAGTCATTAATGGGGCTATGTTTATTCTTTGTGATTTCTGCTATGATCTTACAGACAGTATGATATAAAATAGCATTTTATCTTACAAATAAACAAGATAGCATTTGGAATCATTCATCAGAATTTTGTCATTTCCCATGAAGCTGCATAGTAGTATCAGACTACTGAGTTCTTATTACGTATTTTAACTGAAATGCAAATAAAGTGAGTCGCTGGTGTTTTTGGAAGTTATTTACAAACTTTACTATGTAATGGAGATAGATGAGACTCTGGTAGGATGTAAGACTCAGTATAAAATGTTGAAAAATGATTTCCTGAAGTAATAGAGTGATGGATGGCTTAGATGTCATCTGCATCTGTGTTTGGATAATGTGTTAGTTATTCGTTTCCAGAAACAGATGCAACCCTTTTTCTGAAACATCAAATAGATGAAGGCCTGGGCTGGAGGATTTTTCAAACTAATTTTGGATCAAATCCTTACTCTGATTCCCAAGAAAATTACTCCATAAAGAGTCATTTTTACCCATGAGCATATACTCTGGCCACAATGGATTAGAAATATTCCTTTGAGAGGAAGAAAAAGTAACTGCAATCCATCTCTGACCTATGTCTTTTTAGCCTACAGTGGAAAAAAGCACATACATTGCCTTGATAATACACCAGGACTGAGAATTCCATAAAGAGATTTTGTATCAATGTTCCCTAAGTGGGTTAGAGGATAATGAAGAGAGGGAACTGAATGAGTTTAAAACCAGAATGCTCTTCATTTATTTGCTTTATTTTTAAAAATTTCTTGATAAGCATGGTTTTATAAAGACTTCCAGTACTAAAGAGCATAGAATCATGGCTTTATACACTGTGTTCACCTGGATTTCTCTTCTACGGACTGTAGTTGAGGTGGGTAACAGCAGAGAATCAAGCTACTTGAAACTGTTTGATAAGTAATTTATGCACACATTTATTTTCATTTACACATTCATTTACTCACAGACATGCGTTAGACAAGTACTCTGTTGCAGGCACTATGTTAAGAATCTGAACATCAAAAAACATTTCTGCTCTTTCACTTTGTGGAAAAACAGTCAGTTTACAAAATGATGTAAGTCCTTTAATGGGACTATTATACCTGCAATGATAACATAGACACAAAGGGCCTGTATTTGAGGAAATCTAGGAGAGCTTCACGTAAGCTAAATTCTATAGGGTGATCAAAAGTATTTTAGGTGATCAATGTTCGAGAAGAGCAATTCCTAGTGGAAAAAGATACTATAGACCTAAAAATGTGAGAAAGCATGATATGCCAAAGTAATAAAATAAAGATCTATAATACTGTGGTATAACGTTAATGGAGGCAAAAGAGGAGAGTTTAGAGATGTGGCTGGACTCATGGGATCATGATAAGTAGGGTCATGATAGCAGAATTGCATAAATTGGCTTTAGGGCTATGGCATAGAGCAGTGGTATGTTGGATTCCTGCGGCAATTAACTGGTTTGTTACTTTGGATTCTTTTTACCCTTTTAGGAAGATAACTTTTGAAACAAAATTTTTTTGTCTTTTCTTTTTTTTTTAATCTGAGCTTATTGTGATAGGACTATTGATTCCAGAAGATTGTTTTGTGACATTATCCCTTTCCATTGTCCAGTCACCAATTCACACCCTTATCTTGAATTTCAATACAAACAATTTTTGCTAACTTCTAAATAAATAAGTCCTTGGAGTTGGAACTGTGTCTAGGCAGTGTTCCTGATATTTAATAGTAAAACAAAGGACATTCCAAGATGTGAATGTGGAACCCTGAAGAACCTATTCAAAACTCACACACAATAATGTCATGAATATTTTGTAAATCTGATCCATAAATCTGACTCAGTAAAATAATCGGACTGATAAGCAAACTGCATACATCAGGCACAAAAAGCAGAACGTTGATGATTCATCTATTTACGTGGTGTTCTATATTGATTTATTTTTATATGTTGAACCAATGTTGCATTTCTGTTTTGAAATGCTCTTAGCCCCTGTATAAATTACTTTTTAAACAAACTGAGCTAAAATTGATATAACATAAAACTCATCATTTTAAAGTGTACAATTCAGTAGGTTTTTGTATATTCACAACGGTATGTAGCGATCATCCATATCTAATTCCAGAATATTTCCATTACCCCAAAGGGAAAGTCCATAACTATTAGTAGTCGATTCCAATTCTCCCTTCCCTCATGCCCTGGCAACCTAATCTAATTTCCATCAATATGAATTTACCTATTCTAGCTATTTCATATAAAAAAGAGATATATAATATGTGACCTCTTATGTCTTATCATAATTTTTTAAAGATTCATCTATGTTGTAGCATATATCAGTACTTTATGCTTTTTTATGGCTGAATAATTTTTCTTTGTATGAATATTCCACATTATGTTTATAACATTAATGGGTCGATGAACATAGGTTGTTTCCTCTTTGGGGCTATTATGAATAATGCTGCCATGAACATTCATACACAAGTTTTTGTGTGAACATATGTTTTCAATTTTTCTGGTTATATATCAAGAAGTGGAATTGGCGTGTCATATGGAAATTCCATGTTTAACTTCTTAAGAAACTGCCAAACTGTTTTCTACAGTGGCTAAAGCATGTTACAGTCCCATGAGCAATGCATGAAGCTTCCAATTTCTTTTTTCTTTTTGAGTTGGAGTCCTACTCTGTCACCCAGACTGGAGTGCAGTGGCCGCTCCCAGCTATCGCAGCCTTGACCTGCTGGGCTCCGGCGATCCTTCCTCCTCAGGCTTCTAAGTAGCTGGAACTACAGGTGTGCGGTACCATGCCCGGCTAATTTTTGACTTATTGTAGAGATGAGGTCTTGCCAAGTTGCCCAGGCGGGTCTCGAACCCACGGGCTCAGGCAATCCACTCACCTCAGCCTCCCAAAGCTCTGGGATTACATGCTGAGCAACCAAGTCTGGCTGATTTTGACTTCTTAATGATGATGCTGCTGAGCATGTTTTCATGTGCTTATGGTCATTTGTGTTTTCTTTGAAGATATGTCTAAAGCAACTTCTTTACCTATTTTAACAGTGTATTGTTTGTCTTTGCTGAGTTGTAAGAGTTCCTTATATAATCTGGATACTAGATCCTATCAGATAAATAATTTGCCTATATTTTCTGCCCTTCTGTGGGTTGTATTTTCACTTTCTTAATAGTGTCCTTGACACACCAAAGCTTAATTTTTGTAAAGTTCAATTTATCTTTGTTGCTGGTGGTGGTTGTACTTTTGGTGTCATATTTAAGAAACCATTGTTTTGTACATGTTCATGAAAATTTACACATATCATCCTTCAAGAGTTCTATTTCTTACATTTAGGTCTTTGGTCTATTTGAGTGAATATGGTATACTGTAGGGATCCAAATTCCTTTTTTATTTTTTTGCATGTGGATATCCAATTGTAACAGCACAAAAAAGGCAGTGAGAATTTTAATAGGGATTACATTTAATCTGTAGATTAATTTGGAATGTATAGTCATCTTAACGATATTAAGTATTCAATCCATGAATATGAATGATTTTCTGTTTATTTAGGTTTTCTATAATTTCTTTCAAACAACATTTTGTAGTTTTTAGTGTACAGTTCTGATACTTCCCTAGTTAAATTTTTTTTTCTAGGCCTTTTTTTCTTTTTGATGCTATTGTAAATGGAATTGTTTTTCTACTTAATATTTAGATTGTTCATTAGTAGTGCATTAAAAAATGACTGATTTTTGTTGATCTTGTATCCTGTAACTCTACTGAACTTGTTTATTAGCTAATTATTTTTGCATATTCTTTAGAAATTATATAAGATCATGTCTTATATAGTTTTAATTCTTCCATTATAATCTGTATGAATTTTACATTTCTTTCTTGTATAAATGCCCTGCCTATAACATTCACTATCATGTTGAAAGCAAACATCCTTGTCTTGGTCCTTATCTCAGGGGGAAAACTTTTAGTATTTCACAATTAACTGTTAAAAGCTGTGTGGTTTTTATACATGACTTTAATCAGGTTGAAGTTCTTTTCTGTTCCTAGGTTTTTAAGTGTTTAAGTCCTTTCAGTATGCTGCTGTATTAGGTTTGGTAATATTTTGTTGAAGACTTTTCCTTCTATATTCATAAGAGATACTGGTCTGAAGAATTTTTTTTCTTGTAATATCTTTGTCTGGTTTGATATCAAGATAATATTGGTTGCATAGAATTATTTTTGAAAACTTGGAAGGATTGTGGTTAAATATTGAAATTGGTAAGATTCACCAATGAAGACATCTCTTTGTGAGAAGTTTTGTGTGTGTGTGTGTGTGTGTGTGCGTGCACGTGCGTGTGCATGCTAATTCCATCTATGTACTTGTCATATTGTAGATCTAATCTAATTTTTACTTTTATTTTGAGTCAGTTTTGGCAATTTGTGACTTTCTAGGAATTTGTCCATTTTGTCTTGGTTATCTAATGTATTGGTCAACAATTGCTCATAGTATTATCATATAATCATTTTGATTTCTGTGAGGTTAGTAGTAATGTTCATGCCTTCATTCTTGATTTTAGTAAATTGAGTTATTTTCTTTGTTCTTTTTTAAATGTTCTACTGAATGGATAATTTAACTTGTCCTATTATCCAGTTTTCTGATTCTTCCTTCTGCTTACTTGAATCTACCGTGGAGCCTTATTAGCAAATTTTTCATTCTTGTTGTACCTTTTAATTCCAGAATTTCTATTTTATTCTTTTTAAATAATTTGTAAACTTTTTTAAATTTTATATTTGTTGAGCCATTGTTTTCATACCTTCCTTTAGTTCTTTAGACATGACCTCCTTTTGTTCTTTAAACATTTTTCAATAGCTGATTCAATATCTTACCTTGTAAATCCAACATCCGTGCTTCCTTAGGGACAGTTTTATTGACCAATTTTTTTTCTTCTATATGTGAGCCATGCTTTTTTGTTAGGTCTTGTAATGTTTTGTTGAAGTCAAGATTGCAAGTACCTTAATGTTTTATCTCTGGAAATCAGATCCCCATCTCCCTGGTGCTTTTTGTTGTCATTGTTGTTATTTATTGTGAATCTTTGTTTACTGACTTTCCTGAACATTCATATTCTTTGTTGTATATGGCCACTAAAGTGTTTGTTTAGTTTGCTTAATGGTCAGCTACTGATTGGACACAGATTTCCATTAAGAACTTGAAACCAGTAAATCTCTCAGTCTTTGCCAAGTGCTCTGCGGGCATGCCTTTAATGCTCAGGAAAGGAATTTATACCCTTACCTTGGCCTTCACTTCCTGCTTTCATGGAGCCTCAAGGTAAGCCAGAGGTGAGAGCTTATAGTTATTTTCTGTGTTTTCTGGGTATTGGCCCAGCCCTTCACATGGGCATGACCTTCTAGATATTCAGGAATATGTCAAAGCTTTTCATGGACTTCATGAGCATCTCATTCCCTGACTTTTTATTCAGCTTGTTGTTTGCCCCAATTGTTATCACTACTTCAAGCACCTGTGGTATTTAAAAAATTGCTACTGTTTTGACAAATACCCCAAGGAAAAGGCTGTTTATACTGGACTTGCTTTGACTTGGTTCAAATAAATAGAATCCATGGAACTTGTAGATAGGTCAGCTAATGGCAATTCTTTGTGAACAAGGCATTGGAAGGGCTCCTACTCTCTTCTAACTCCCATCCACCCAATAATTGCTAGGCTGCTGATTTTCACCATGATTATAGGCTGTTCATTTTCAAGGCCACCATGGAGTTGGGGAGAGGCAGATGGGAATGGGGTATGTTAAGATGCCACAAATCTTCCTATTTTTTACTGAGATTTGGCCATTTTTGTTTAACAAACACTCCTTAAATTTTTGCAAGCTTTTTCTTAATTACTGGAGTTCTTAAAAATGATTTTTATAATTATTGCCAGTGTTTTTCATTGCTTTTTTTTAAAGAAGATTTATGGAAGTTCTTAGACTGCTATTGTTCCTTAACCTTTATATCAACAGGGAGAAAAATCTATTTAAAATCCATATTTAACAAATTGAGAATCAGAAAGAATGTATAGAATATATAAGAATGCACCACATAAACCTATTAAATATCAATTAGGTTTATTAGCAGTGATTTAAGGTAGAATTGTGGTATTTTCTTTTAGTGCATGGGATTCTCTAAGTCTTCTGCTTATGTGTCTAATAAGTAAATGTCAAACTCTATTTTTCTTACATAAATATATGTTAGAAATATATACTATAATATATATTAGCATTCCTGCTCAGCTACAAATCATTTTCTAATACATCTAACTTCTTAGTATAATAAGTATAAATGCTACCTCTAGATGAAACAAACTTCTAATACTCCCTTGCTCCCAACATCAAAATTACATTTTTAACTTACAAAAGGGAAATATCTATGTTTAATCCATGAACTATTGTTAACACATATGCTTTGTCACATAAGTGTTAAATAGTTTGCCACTAACTTTATTCAGGATATTAGTCATGCACAAGATATACTCCATCTGCTACAGACTGACTGATTCCACATCCAATTTAGGGCAGGAAAAACACAACATCCAGCAAGCAGTGGAACGTAGGAAAGGAGTATGTATTCAGGTATTTGACATGAATACAGATCAGATTATAGTGAGTATTAACTGATTTATCTATAAAAGTAGAGCAGGGAAAGTAGCTGGCATTTGTTCTTCATCAAGAATTTATAGTGTATCTCAGCCAGTTTAGTTTTCGTTATCCTGAAACTGGAGATAATATCAAGAAAGTGTAACACAGCTTTTCTCATAAATATATATATATTTTTTCTCATATATATATATCATCTTCTAATACATCTAACTTCTTAGTATAATAAGTATAAATGCTACCTCTAGATGAAACAAACTTCTAATACTCCCTTGCTCCCAACATCAAAATTACATTTTTAACTTACAAAAGGGAAATATCTCTCTCTATATATATATTGCCATGGATTGTGCATTTCTTTGACTTTAGTTATGCAATTTTCTTTGAGTAGAATACTTGTCCCAACCTGGCAAAATCTGATTTAATTTTGTAGACCATCACCTAATTTATAAAGCCTTCCTTGTTGGTCCAAGAAAAACTATTCCTTCTTCTGTGCTTGTATACTATTTCTATTAGTTTTCTATTGCTGCATAATATATTATCACAGACATAGTATCTTAAAATAGCATACAGTTATTATTTCACAGTTCTCTAGGTCAAAAATCTGGGAAGGCTTTGCTGGGTTCTTTGCTAAAGGTCTCACAAAACAGACATCAAGGCGTTGCACATCTAGGCTCTTCTTTGGAAGTTCTGGAAATCTCTTCTAAGTTCATGCATTCAAATTGTCAGAACTCAATTGCTTCCAACTATGTGACTGTGGTTCCCATTTCTTTTCTGGCTGTCAGATGGAGGGCATTCTCAGATCTTAGTGGTCCTCTGCATTCATTAGCATGTGTCCCCTTCCATCTTTGAATTAGTAAAGACCCATTAAGTCCTCACATTTTGATTCTCTTTAACTTCCTCTTCCGTAACCATCCAGAGAAAACTTTTTGCTTTTAAAAGGCTCATGTGGTTGCATAGGATCCATCCTAATAAACTCCCTTTTGATTAACTCAGTCATTGATTAGTAAATTCTATTACATCTGCAAAATACCTTTTGCCATGTAAGCTGGTATAATCATTGGTGTGATATTTAGGGATGGATGTGGGAAATTTTAGGGAGAAGCATTTTTAGAATTACACCTACTGCACCATTTTCAAAAGGTTTCATTATAGGTTTTCATGCAGTCAGATTTTATCATTAGTAGTCCAATTGTGTCTTTATCCTGCACAACTTCGTGTACTTCTTGAAAACAATGTTGGTTCCTGTTGGTTACTGGGTCTGACATTTGGCATTGTTTTCTGTTAGCTGGGACCACCATAGTGCAGATCTTCTCAAAGTGAAGTCTGCAGGTGGAAAGCTCCATTCTGTGTGAAACAAACAAGTGATAAAAACACTAACCAAATCAACACTAATAACACTAACCAAATCAACACCAATAACAAAAACAAAAACAACTTTAAAAACAGATAAAGAAAGAGATGAAAAAGAAGAAGAAGAAGAAGAAGAAGAAGAAGAAGAAGAAGAAGAAGAAGAAGAAGAAAAGAAAAATTACAAATCCATGAAATAAGACAGGTGTGGTGGCTCATGCCTGTAATCTCAGCACTTTGAGTGGCAGAGGTGAAAGGATTGCCTAAGCCCAGGGGCTCGAGACCAGCCTGGGCAACATGGTGGGACGTCGACTCTACAATAAATCAAAAAAATTAGTGGGGTGTGGTGGCACACGCCTGTAGTTCTAGCTACTTGGAAGGCTGAGATGGAAGGATCGCCTGAACCCAGAGGTCAAGGCTGTGGTGGCCGTGAGCATGCCACTGCACTCAAGCCTGGGCAACAGAGTGAGACTGTGACTCAACAAACAAACAAACAAACACACCCATGAAACAAGAACAAAGCACTATTCAAAAAACAGTGAGAATAAGAAAGCACTCATGGGAATTAAATATATGATGGCAGAAATAAAAAACTAAGTACAATATTCAAAAAATAAAATAATATTCTATAAGATAGGTTAAAAGACATAGAAAAATTGAAGCAGAAAGATAGAAAAACTAAAGAATTAGTATGGTAAGAGAAACATCCATCAAATAAGAAACTAGAATGAGAGAATGGAAAAAACAAAGAAGAGAAAATTGTCAAAAAATAATTCAAGAAAATTTTCCAGGGCGGAATGACCTAAGTTTCTACCGAAAATGTTCACAGGAGATGTTCTGTAAAATAAATCAAAAGAAAACTCACATAATATATTACTGTGGAATTTCAGGACATTTGGAATAAGAAGCATTTAGCCACTTCCAAGATAGAAAAGCTTCGCTTAAAAGGATCAAGAAACAAAATGTAATTGAATTTTTCATTAGTAACACTTGAAACAAGACAATGACAAAGTAAAGACCATGCATCCTTTACCAGGAGGGTACTGGGAAATGCATGCTACTTAAATGGGAGGACATCCAAATGGTTGGGGAGGGGAAAAGACACTAAATATACAAAATACATGCAAAGAGACATGCAAAAACCCAGGATTATATCAGTAAGTTCTCAGGTTGATGACCCAGACAGCGCACCCAGGAAGCAAGCAAGTCCATATCGGACTAGATCAAGAGACTTCTGGAAGTTATCTCTAAAAGATTAAATTACTAGAATATGTATAGGGTGTTTCAACTTAATGAGAGTTACACAAATAGGGACATATGGGAGATGAATTAATAGCGTAGTAAACTAAGCAAACAATACATGACTCCAGGGGGAAAACAAGTGTAAAATTCATAATTATATACTACATGGCTTGGTACTGAATTTTGAACCAATCACAAAGATGTCACAATATTGGTATAATGAGGAAATGAGAGTGCTATGGGTTACATAGTGGCGGAGAAAAAGTAGTCCCCAGCTTCTATAATGTCAAATCATAGATTATTCCTGAAACCAACAACTGAGGCAGTGGCAGCCTAAGTAGCTTCAATAAAAAACTAAAGGAGTTAAAGTTGTTGCCTGGAGGATGGGATGGAAACTAGGGGTGTGGAAGGAAGCTGTGCTTTTCTTAATAAGTCATATGGAACTCTGTGATTCTTTAACTGTGCTTGTAAGGCTTCCTAGCACTGTTTGAATAAATACAGGAATGTTCAACAGACAAATGTTTAATATAATTAAAATGACACAATTTACTCATAGCTGATTAAACATTTCTTCTGATCATCCCTAAGTGAGGTTTTGGGAGATTAATCACAAACCAAGATAAATGGGTGGATAATTGTAACTGAATATATTATAGTGCACATAATTTAATCTAAATGTTATTTATCTTAAACGAAGTTTGATGAATTATTAATGATGCATAGATGACAGTAGAAAAGGAAAAACTTGCTTTTTAAGTCACCCATCTTTTTTTCTGATTATGCAGGGAATGACTTTTCCGATGTCATTGTTTTCTGTAGTCAAATGAGGTTCTTCACTCTACATTTTGTCAATGAAGAAAATCTTTCTTATGATACTTGAGGATGGAGTTGGATATTACCAGTACTCTATTCTAGGTGTGCTGATTTCACCATATTCTTGGACATTATTCTTCCCTCTCAATCAAAGTGTGGTGTTTTTGACTAGTCACTGTAGCCCTTTTTTTCCTTGTCTCCATAAGTGTTGACCAGCTTGAAAGTCTAATGTCAAAACATGAGTGTAATCAAGTGCAGGAAAGAAAAGCCACCTGAAAATGGTTATTTCTTCCACATCTAATGTATGGTTTCTTGTGAAAATGTTCTTTCTGTTATTTTTAAGACTGCCTAAGACTGAAATAGTTTCCCCATTGAACACGCTATAGAGAATGAATACATCCAGGTCAAGGTCAGTCTGGTCCTCAAAGACCTCCTAGTTTATTTGATTAACTTCAGCCAAAAGATAAATTATATGGTTATGTGACATCTGAAAGTTACTTTGATAAAACTAGGTACACGGTGACCTAGAAACTTTTAGACTTTGTCAGATAGAGGTAATTGTGACAATGTAAATCCCTTTTTTCTCTGTGGTCAATGCTCACTGGATCAAAATAACTATTATGTTATTCTATGTGCTTCTGTCTGTCCTGGATTCTTTCATTTAATCAGATGCCCCTTTGGTAACTTCATTCTTCCTGATACCCTCCTTCAGCTTTGTTTCCTAGAGAGATATTCTTTTTGGCCCAAACTGTGTTGGTATTTATACTGTCTTTCCATTTGCCAATACAAGAAACAAAAAGAGCATTAATGGAAACATGGATACTCATGCTTCCACAGATTAACTTGTAAATATGATGTTTAGGAACACAGCTGAATCAGGATGTGTAGTCCCTTCTGAAATGTGTTAAGATGATGCATGAAATAATACTTATCCAAAATTACACTGATGCATCCATTCTAGACATTAGTTTCTTAATAAGAAATATATTTAACAGTTTTAATCCTATGTGAAGACTATGCAAATCTGATAAAGTGAAGGGTGAAAGAATTATTTCCTCATTTAGTTCTATCGTTCTGTTATATATATTATTGCACATATATTATATTTTGTGTATGTATTTTTATTTGTATACTATATATCATATATCATTTATATATTATTCATATGTATATATATGAATGATAGAAAGAGAGCAGAGTGGACTGTAATTTTTTCTTCTCACAACTCTGGCATCTTTGTCTTCATGACCAAGTAGAAAATCCCTACAAAAGTATATTTATTGTCTCCAGAGTCTCTGGTTATAATAATTTCCAGTGTATTATGGAACATCTACTTAGTCCATCCATTGAGGTAAAATCTCAAGCTTTTTTCAAAATAGATTTATAGTCTAGACTGATACTTCACAAACAGAACAATTCATGTAATAAAGAGGCATCTGAGAGTAAAGAAAATTTTTGCTGTATCACAGTCATGGCTATTATTTGTCTCACTAATTTTGTCTTCATTTCTGTTAGCTATAGATTTAACAATGATTTGGGAATTTTTGTTGGAGACTATTTGAAATAGGGTAAGAAAATTACTTTTCTGATTTCTTAAGCCTGGTCAGAATAAAAGCATAAGAACGAAATAATAAGTTGCAAATATTCAATTTTTCACTATCCAAAATCAAATATTTGTAAAATACTTGGAAAAATTTATTTCATCCACAAATGAACAATTTGGAAGGATGATGACAATGTGGTAAATTGCCTGAGCACCAGCTATTTAACAAAAAAACAATGAAAATGTTTTTACCATGGTACCTGGTGCAAACAAGTCATATAAGAGTTACCAGGTGATGGTCTCATGAATATAAAAATTGTGAATACAGAGCAAGTCATAAGCATGGATCAACTTTGGGAAAAAACAATAATATAATTTACGTGTCACTGAGTGAAGCAATTCTTTGAGTTTGACTCCATAGTCCACAATGTTTTATGAAGTCACCTTCTTCTTCTTCTTCTTTTTTTTTAACAGAACGGAAACAAGGCAGTTTAGAATGTGCCTGTCAAATAAACTCCAGCACAATGTTCTATTAACTTTAATGATAACACTGGAGGGTACATTTTGTTGTCATGTGGGCTCTGGGCAGTCTATGGGAGAGGTAACACAGGAACTCAAAACTTCTCAGAAGCTTTTCAGTGGCATTTTCCTCAGGCATATGACTTTTATCTCACTTGAACACTAATAGAAAAGTTAATAATAAAGATAATCATAAAATTCTACATACTTTATTCAACAAATACTCTACTAGAATAATTTTCTAAATTTAAGATTTTAAAACTTTTATTGAATCACTAGTGGGCATAACTTAAAAATTAACCAGTTGTGTATAATGCTAAGTCGCAAATTTAGTATATGTTGGTTTATTTTAAGAACATATTGGACAGTTACTATATGCAGGTCCTATAGCAGTACCTGCAAAGTGATAGGAAAAACACAAATTTCACCCTCAGGGATTTGGGATTTTTAGAGTTTTAGGATACTGTCATATGTATTAATTTTGCCATTCTACAGAGTAAATATGATTGATTTAGACACATCCTTTGAAGGTCAGGAGAGAAAGAGCTCTGAATGTGCTGAGGAGGCTTTGAAGTTTGTAAAGTTTTCTCAGAGATAAATTTGAGATAGTTCTTGAGAAATGCACTTTATATGTAGGGAAAGCTATATAAAATTTCTAAACTAAACTTTTAAGTTCAGATCTCATATCCTTAATTGATGTGCTAATAATTTGGAAAGCTTCAGGATTGTTCCCTTAATGTTTATGAATCAGTAATATTCTCCTGCTATTTTACAAGGGGATAAATATACCTTAGTGATAGGAGTTATTATTATTATTATTATTATTTTTAGAAAAAAACATCTTTATCTCCCTAAGGCCAAACTGTTTTACTGACTTCAATATGATTGAAATTAAACAATTTATTTCTCATGTCAGATCAGGCAATTCCTATCTTTGCATGCTAATAGGCAGATGCATCTAGGAAAGAACATCATAATTAATAATGGAATAAAATAGTAATTAGAAAGGCAATCTTGAAGTAGTCTTTTGTGTGGGAGTCCAATATATCCTATGGATCTTCATTTAGAGTGACAAAAGAATACTAGATTCTGGAAACTTTAATTTTCTCATATAGACAGTTTTGAAATAGTCGTCTTCTTGGTCTTTGTTAGCTACATAGAGTTTCAAATAAAATCATGTGCTTACTGTAACAATTAAATCACAGAAAAGTTTTACTTGACTTGATAAATTATATGGATCTGTACATATCTTCACTACTCAGGTATGAAATAAAATGAAATTAATCCACTGAAAAATGAACTGTCCAGCTGCCTAGGTTCAATTTTCATACAATGATGATTCATGCAGTTTCAGAACTCCAAAGGTCACTAAAGGTTGCATCTGTGCACATTTGGAAAGGTTGTCGGTTCGGAAGATACCTTGAAGCAGTTCTGTCATCCTCATGTGTTATCAAAGGGTCTGCAAATCTTTAAACATGAAACTGCATATTTCTCAAAATAATTTCTTCAAGCAGCCAAAGCAAAACAGTAGTTGGAGAAATAAAATCCAAAACAATGTTGACAACTAAAAAAAGATGTGTGGATGATTTCAGTAAACTTAAGCAAAAGATGAATAAGCTCTCGGTTAAAAGTTTTGGTGTTTATTCTAATACAGTGTATTAACACTAAACTTGTTTTTATTTAACAGGATCTAACAAAAGACACAAGTTTGGGATATTACAGAGGATAAAAAAACAAGTCCATAATATAGGCATGCCAGAGTGAAAAACTCCCCTAATTTAGTGCTTCTATTTGTAAATAAAGATTAATCCTGATAATAGGACTTAGGCAGTTTTTAATCAGAAATAACCAAACTTAAATAAACAATAATAACATTTGTGTGTAATAATTAATGCTTACTTCAATAATACAATTTAATATCTGTAGAACTTTACTAGAAAGTAATATACATAATATTTTCTCTGGCAATAAATACAGATGTAATTTTTATAAACATTAAATGAATTGCATATTTAGTGTCTCATAAGCACATAATATTAAAAATTTCCCTCCTAATCCTCTGTTCTCATTTTATTCTGATTATATCTTTTGCTGATTTCAAAGGTTTATCATTTCTGTAATTAGGGGGCTATTTCTACCCTTCACAAAATGATTATACAGGATTTATTTTGGGGCTTTGGCTTGACTTTCCTTTTAAATGGGCTCTAGAAGATTTTCAATGTGGCACATTCAGAGACCAAGTACTAGATATCATTTCTTTCCTTTACCCAATTCTTTGGTCAGTAGCAATTGATTCTGTTGCTTTGACTGTTAATGTTAATATATTTCACAAGGTGTGTCTGTTTGTCTTACTTCTTCTACTACTTGCACTCTCTTCGTGATCATTTTCATTGTTGTTGTTAGAGGCAAAGTCTCACTATGTTGTTCAGGCAGGTCTTAAACTCCTAGCCTCAAGTAATCCTCCTGTCTCCACCTTCTGAGTAGCTGGGTTTACAGGTGTGAGCCACTTCAGTCAGCTTCTTTATTATCTTTTTAATGACTCTACCATCCCTAGCTCACTTGAGAAAGAGGACATATTCCCACCAATGCTAATGGTTCATTTTGGCCCCAATGCTCAATCTTGAGACCATGTCACTGTAGTAATCACATCAGATTTGAGGGGTGCATGTGTGCATGTGTGTGTGGGCACATAGACTTGTGTGTGTGTGGTGTGGTTTGGTAAAATCACTCAGATAATCCTGAGGCATTTATTTCTTTCCCCCACTTCCCCATAACCATTGATATAATGTCTCATTTTTCTTTAAAGGTGAGAATTTCCTCTGCTATTCATTAGGCCTTCTGGTTTTCTTTTAACAACTGAGGACATTATTCTCCCCTTTGCCATTACTTTATGGTACTGCTTTTGTAGGGTCTCTTATTCGTTTTTAGAAATCCTTTCTATTATCCACAGAACTTCACAAGCGGAATTAGAAGCATGTACCCCAATTAATGTTGTTTGCTTTAATATTGACAAAGAAACACAATGAAATAATCCTGTGATGACCTCATTAGCACTAAGTTTTCAGGTTTCTTCTTGTTATTCCAGAGGGCCTTGGAAAAGGGTTTCCTTGGCAGAATCAGAGTTCCTCTTGACATGTTTTGGCAACAACACAAAGATATTAAACAGGAATTCAATCCCAAGAACAGCTTTATTGCCTTGTCCTACACTTAAATTTATTTATTTTCTCGATTTTTTTTCCTTATTTTCTCCTAAAAAATTTTTGGGCATTTTTTCAAAATATACTTCAGGAATTCTCATTAGTCTAAATTTTCAGTTTTACATATTTATTTACATACTCTTGCAGTTCTTTTCTAAATTTCCCCCAAAGGTAAGACATTTTAAATAACATTTTAATCTCCTTTACTAAACTGTAAGCATATCTAGAACTGAACTCGATATTGAACATCATTAACTTCTAACATGTAGCACTGTCTGGCACATGAATAAATAATGGTCAACACTATATTCCCATTTTTCTTAGGTTATTTGTTCTCTTGACTTGTATTCTAACTTTTGTATTACCTTTTAAAAACATAGATTACAACTTTTACTCTTCTTTCTTTTGTTCTTGGCTCTATTTATGTTATATATTAGATGAGATATAGTTGCACACGATCTGACAATTAAGTTTGCGAATTCATTCTAGAAAAAGGGCTACATACCTCATTGCTGAATATCATTACAGTCATTTTAAAAAGTACTCCCCTTGAGAAGCTTTGCACCGATCCCTCTGCATAGTCCACCTGTCAAATTTCGAACTCTTTTTCTGGAATGACTATGAAAATTGTTGTTATATTTTCCTTGATGTCCTGAATGCTGTCAAAATATCTTCTTTTCAATATTTCCTTTATCTTTGGGTAAAGAAAAAAGAACTGGGGGTCATATCAGGTGAGTAGGGAGGGTATTCCAGTACAGTTCTTTATTTACTGCCTAAAAACTCCCTCACAGACAGTGCTGTGTGAGCTGGTGCATTGTTGTGATGCAAGATCTCCTTTGGGAACATTTTTGCACACATCTTTCTCATGCCAAGATTTTCAGTTAAGTTTTTCCTGTTTCTCTGTTGATGTTTATTTGGCCTGCTATGCTTCTCACAGTTGACCAGCGATTTTGACACACAATTTCACGAATTTTTGCAATGTTTTTTATTAGTTCTGCTCTTTACTGGCCCTCCTGACCTCTCTTCATCAGTGACACTCTCTCTTCCCTCGGAAAAATGTTTAATCCATTTGTACACTGCTGTTTTCTTCATGGCATTATCTCCATAAACTTGGAATAACATATTCCTGATTTTACTTCCACCCTTACCAAGTTTAACAAGAAATTTAATGTTTGTTTGTTGCTCTAATTCAAGCTCTGACATTCTCGTGACATGCAACAACAATAATGAATGCCTTAGCAAGACACCACCGCACGTCAACATGAACACAGCTGTGAGACACCGATATACCAAGGTTATGAAATCTTACTGAGTTGTTTGTACAGTGCTACCAACGTATGTGCATGGTGGCAAGTTTGTGAACTTAATTGTCTGACCTCATATATAGATTTATAGGTATATAAACATACATATAAATAGATGGATATATCCACATATGTTTATCATATGCCTTATGCTTGGGTTCAGATTGTATTTCAAAGTATCTTTGTCATCTTCACTAGTCATGTCTCTTGTATTTGATGCTGTTCTTGAGAACCATGGTGAGCAAATACTGTAAGATACAGGTAGTCAGCCTTGGCTTCCTTACATTTCTTTTCTCACCAGAACACCAAGGCTGGGGAGGCTACTGCCATAATTCACAACAATGTTTTTAGATATCTTTGCATTGTTTCTGGTATCTACTAACTTTCTATGGTCTTAAAGATAAAATAATGGCACTAGCAAAAGTTTTTTTTTTCAAGGTCTAAATAGAACGACTATTTTTTTCATTTATTTCCTTTGGTGTGTTCTACAATTTCTCTTATCAGACATCTATTTCCTGTCTGGTTTGAATCCATCTTGTGTCTCACATCCTCTGCTATTATTTCTATATGGTTTAAACCTCTTATTTCCTAAAAATAAAATTTGCAAAACATCATAGCTACTTTAGCCTCATTGTATTAGTCATTTCACCTTTCTCTAGAGTCATAAAAAAAAACTTCTATCAAAAATTGGCTCAAGACAAATATATCACAAACAAAGCTGAAGTTCCCAAGTATAACAAAAAAGAAAAGAAAACAAAAAAGTGTGAGAAAGTGGAAGCCACCAAATACAGATGTGGAGTCAGAGGACCTGTGTCTAAATCTTGGATCTGACTGGGTGTGATGGCTCATGCCTGTAATTCCAGCACTTTGGGAAGAATAGGCCAGAGGACTGCCTGAGCCCAGGGGTTTCGGGACCAGTCTGGGCAACATGGTGAGATCACGTCTTTACAATAAACAAAAAAAAATTAGCTGGGCATAGTGGTGCTTGCCTGTAGTTCCAGCTACTTTGAAGGCTGAGGTAGAAGGATCACCTGAGCCCAGCAGGTTGAGGCTGTGGTGGCCGTGAGCATGCCACTGCACTCCAGCCTGGATGACAGAGTGAGACTCTAATTTTAAAAAATATATACTGGATTTGTCTCTCATGATATGTCCACTTGGGCAAGTTGCTTAACTGATAAACCTATATTTCTCCATCTTTCTTTAGAAATGAAAACTACTTTTTTATTATGCTAAAACTTGTAAAGCTTCTTGCACTGGGCTTGGCACTTACAAAGTACTTCAGTACAATCCAACACATAATTTTGTCAGTCACAGGCTCTGACCTAGGGAAGATGAAAAGAAAAAAACATGCCATTGGCCTCAGGGAGTTCACAATTTTGTCTGGCTTCTCCCCTACCCTTGACCTTCCTTCTCTTCAAATCTTGGTGTTTTCTCCATAGATCACAAAATTTGCTGATGAGTGATGTTCTCTGGATCTCATGTTGGAGAAGGTCTTGATGTGAGGTTACAGATGAAGGTCTATGATTTGGAGAGCAATCTATTAATAAAACTGTAAGCACAGATGGCCCAGAGTTCTTTTCAGGGACAGCTTTCTGAACCACATCCATGGCAGCTGGTTCACATGAGATGGTCTTTACCAGTGGAAGAAGGAATCAGGTGGCCTGGCTCAATTTCAACTGGGTGGCACCCCATGGCATTGGACACTATTTAGCATATATTTGCTGACTTGCGATACAGATTGTGTTGTGATTCTATTGCTTATTGCTTACCAAAAAAATTTCATATGCTTGTAGCTTAGCTAGGTTATTGCCTTTTTAGCTCAAACTTTCCTTCTATGTGACCAATAGCATTTGTGTGTCAGATAGAGATAAATTAAAACCAAAAATTAAAGGCAAAATTTTATTTATGAAATAGCATAATGTGATGTGAAACCATGGAATGAACAAATGCTCTCCATGCTGACAGTGCTGCTTGGTTTAAGCTAGCATCATATTCAAGACTGTTCTTTTTCAATAGTCACTCTGTGAAAAAAATCTCAGACAGGGAGAAGACTCAGAGATATCTGAAAATGACTTTCATTTGTTGAGCTGGAGCAAGAAAATGGGCCTGCTGTGATCTGAATGTGTCCCTGTCCCCTTAAAATTCTCATGTTAAAGTCCTAACTTCCAAGGTGATGGTATTAAAAGATGGAGCCTTTAAGAAGAGATGAGGTCATTCCAAGGTGTTAACCAAGAAACTGGCACTAACCAGACACTGGATCTACTGGCTCCTTGATCTTGAGTTTTCCAGTTTCCAAAACTTGTGAAAAATGCATTTCTGTTGTTGTTTATAAAACATCTAGTTTATGGTATTTTGTTAAAGCAATTGGAACAGAATAAGACAGGGCCAATGGGATTTTTATTATTTTAAGTATTGATTTGCCATGGAATATTTTAAATATTGTAATAAAGCAAAACAACAGTGACAATAACAAACTGTGTTGACTTTCTGCACTGGAAATCATGCCATGTACCATGACTGTGTGATGAAATACATTGGAATTACATTAATATGAATGTCACCTCTTTCAGTTCTGATCTTCCCCAGCTGAAATGTCTCTTGCCCTTTTCTGAATTTTCATAGCTCTCTATTTTTTCCTCTCTTTAGCTAGTCACCATAGTCTATTTTGTAGAGGAGTCATTTATTCATCTTAAGAGACTGTGAACTTTTGAGGCAGGTTCTGAATCTGGGTTGGTGCTGTATTGGCACAGAGGCACAAGCCTGGCACTTAGTGGGTGACCAAAAATGCTTATCGAATAGAAGAGAGAGTGCTAGACTTGGAACTGGAGGGAAAAAGAAGTTATGTGATTTTCGAAGGTTTATTCTTCCTTTATAAAGTAGTAATTTGAAAGTATTTCAAGACTTTCCTTGAAAGTGTCAATTAAAAATTTCTTCTAAAAAGAATAATTGGTTATAATGAATGGTGAAAAGGAGGAATATTGCAAGAAGGACTATAAAATTGGTAATGCTGAGTCTTTTTATCTGGTCAATTTTGTCTAGTAAAGAGTTTGCAGACAGAATTTGAGAATTATTTGGTAAACATGAATTACACAGTAAAAAAAAAACTGGATCCTTAAAAACAGTATGGGCAAAACCTTACTCTCCATAGCAGTTGCTTGTTTTTTTGGTAAAAACAAACTAAATCAGCTAGCTTCAGAAATTGGCCCCTCAGGAAAATTTTCTCCGAATGTTTGAAACACTGTCTTTCAAGAGAGACCTCAACTATTGTTACATTTCAATACAAAGAGAACCAAGTTTTTTCCCCCCAGTGCTCAGTGCAGCTCTAAGCAGCAAAAGACCAATCCAATTCACCATTTCTCCTACAATGCAGTAGCTAGGTTTGAACTTTGGTTACATCAAGGAAGAAGACTAAAGAAAGTAACTTTGTTTTAGTTTCTTCACTTATTTCTCTTTCTCCTATTGGACATAAGAATAGGAAAGCTTTTGGGTGTCACTCACAAAATGAGATAGTAAAAACTGAAGTTAAAGGAATCTAATTCCAGAAGAATAGCCAACATCAGAAAATTTCTAGTTATTATTAGAAGCCCTAAAATATTCACTAATTGGAGTAATGGGATATGTGAGTTGATGAAACATGATAGCAGGCTTCTAATGAAAAGTCTATTTTAAAAAGGCATTTGTGTACAAAGATCTGAATGCAAATTTCATAGTTAAACTTTCAAAACGATGAACTTAGCCAATGCACTCATTCCAATCTCCCTAACATCAGTCAATTTTTTTCTCCTCTATTCATCATGGTCCAGTCAAGAAAGGGAAAACACACAAGTTAATTTAATGAGATTTAATGTGAAGATCTATCTATCAGTTGTTAGGGAACTGAAAATTTAAATAGGTAGAGTGTCTCAGTCTGTTTGTGATGCTATAGCATAATACATAAGATTAGATAACTTACAAAGGACAGAAATTTGTTCCTTATACAATTTGTTTCTGGGAAGTCCAGGATCAAGGAACTCTCAGGTTGGGAGTCTGGTAAGGGCTCACTCTCTGCTTCCAAAATGGCTCCTTGTAACATCTGGAGGGGAGAAACATTGTGCCCTCACATGGAGAAAGGTGGAAAGGCAAACCAGGCATAAAGTCTCTTTGATAAGGACCTTACTCCCCTTCACAAGGAGCCCTCATGACCTAATCACTTCTTAAAGGCTCAATTTCTTAATGCCATCACGTTGGACAATATGTTTCAACACTTGAATTTTGGAGGGAACATATTCAAACCATAGGACAGAAATAGTAACTGCAGGAAGTAGGTTTACCCCTAAGGCTGGGAAAAAAGAAAAAAGACTTGACTTATTAAAATTAGAAGGAGAGCTTTGTAGAATTGGGACCTGAACTTAAGAGAAGGGGGTCTTCCTGGCCACAGCTAACATTCTAGAAACTTGTAAGTGGGTCTCCATAGAACTTGCAAAACCTGAAGCTTACAACAGAAATGAAAGGCAGTAAGATGCTCACCATGTAACAGGGAAGCATAATATGTATCTGGGAAGGCAACTTGCAAATTGCAAGGTACAATGTAAAAGTAAATTCTTATTACAGTTTTTATAATAAATTTCATGTTTATTTATCATGACTATTTAAATGAGATATTCTGGGGCACTCTAGATTTCATATCTTCTGCCCATTGTCAAACTGCATGTTTGAATATGGAAACTTATTTTTGTTTTGGAATATACAATAATCAATTATAAACCTATACAACACAATCAAATTCTAAATCTACCTAATTAACACCCAGATTTATTCAAAGTAGCATAAATTTCACTGTCTGTGCCTCATTGTTATTCAAGATCTGCTTATTATAGCCTAACTTTCCTGAGTTGACTTCAGATGGCTCTAGAGACTAGATTAGTTTCTTGGGAGATTGGAAAGGATAGAGTCAAGAGATGTGGAGAAATGTTGTTATTGTGTATCTTTTGAGAAATTCTTGAAAACACTGAAAAAGAGATTCAGTCATTGAAGGTGTGTGAACTGTTTTACTGAGTTAATGATTCTACTTTTTTGTCTCAAGGGCAAAAAGTTGTTGATCACAAACTGCAAGAGTTAGAAAACAGTTTATCAACAGTCCACAAATTACATATACTTTCAGATAAAAAATAATTTTAGATCAGTCTTACTCAGCTTTACTTACATACTCCAGTGGCAAAATCAATATTTGTATTTTGATTGATTACAAAAGAACATGAAATTTAATTATGAAATAATGGGCATAGAGAATACTTCCTCTTGGTTTAGGATAACAATCTTTTCCTGCAGAATTTCATCCCAGAAATCAGCTGATTTACGTAAATGCCACATAAATATTCTGCATTTTGTCAGAAAAGAAATATTCTACAAATATCTGCCGCAAGGATCTCTCCCTGTAATTAGCATCCCATTATGCAGTTTCCCCTTCAATCCACTCAAATAGTCCTTTATGCTAATTGCACAATATTTCATTGTTAGCAGGATGTGCAAATAGTGCTCTCATCATTTAACAGACGCTGGATCCTTAATACAAACCTTTTGTAAAATGAGGCACATTGCCTGGCACATAGTGTTAAAGAAAAAATTATTCATTACACTTTTGATAAAGATGGTAAGGAAGACTTTTTTTTAAAGGGGGCTACTAGAATGGAGTGTTTTTTGGTATGAGAGAGAAATTGGTCTCAATTCCAAATATAATATGGACAAATGGAGATTTTTAGCCAAGATACAGGATGTAATTGGTTTCAGTGGATGGAAAATTACTAAGAGGAAATATCAGAGGTAAGGGGCATTCTGGTTAAACCCACTAGTCAGGTTATTTGGAAAAGGCAGCCCAGAGTGACCAGATATTGAGGGTGGGGAGATAAAAAATTGGATCAGAAATCAAGATTGGGGGATTTTTACTAAACTGATTCAGTAGGATTCTTGCTAAAACTGGCCTAAACCAGGATGAACTCAGATGCCAAAAATGCAGGGCCTAGGTTAGAAGGGAGTCCAGAAGAGAACTGACCAGTGTTAGGTCTAGGGAGAGTCTTTGTCAAGAGTATTTATAAAGTTTTGATTGATTTATTGAATATTATTATAATTAAAACACAAATAAGTACATTTTAAGTGACACTTTATATTAGTGTGGTATGTTACTCAACAATTCATCTCCTGAGAAGCCAGAATTTCTTTGGCTTTTTCATTCTTACACTTAAGAGTATATATAAATGGCAGTAAAATTACTTGCAGAATTTAATAGAGTGACTCTTTAGAAGTTATGAATTATAAAGACAGTCAATATTTAAAATATTTAGAGTATTTTTGCAATTATTCTCATCTTCCCAAAAGCAATTCTTATTAATTCTAATTAATTCTTATTAATAACAGTAATACTTAAACATTTTGTCTTCTCTGCATAGCAGGTAATGTGTGAAAATCTTTGCAAGATCATTTTATTTAATACAACATGGTTACAAGTAAGGTCCTAATATTATCTTTATTTGAAAAATCAGAGTAGACTTTTTATAAATTGGAAAAACTAAGAGAGATTGAACAAATCACTAGAAAATACTCAGTATGTGATAGAGACAAGATTCAAGACCAGGTCTTCTTGATTCCAAAATCCATTTTGTTAACCACTATACTACGTGTAGTAGAGTATAATGGTGGGGGAAAAAAAACCAAGAACTTTTAGATTATACTAGAAAAAACAAATGTTGTTAGAAGCAAACAATTAAGTTGTAAGTAAGACATACATCAAGACATATACTAAAACATATGAAAGAAGAGTCTGAAATTCAGAAAAGAAAAACAGCTTCAATAGTCCATTGAATAAGAATTAGAAATGAACCCAATTAAATTTCCAGTTCTGACAATATGAGTAGTATTTGAAAATTGTTAACAGAAACCTTATTATTGCAAGATTTTTGACTGCCAAATGTCCCTTGTATTGGGGAACAATTCCTCTCCATTCTGTATGGTCCTGATGAGGCCATAGTATATGGTCATCTTCTTCCCCCCACACCACAGAGATTGACATAATGTAGTCTGTTTGGCCAACCAACGAACCCCCCTTTCTGCCAGTAGACATGTGCATGTGCACAACACACAACTATACAACAAAAGAGTGGGTTTCTGACTGAAACCAGGTAGAGTCCTCCTCTGGAGCTGATATTTGCACTCTGGGAAGAAAAAGTTGTTTCTGTGGTTGTTGCTAAATATTGTGACTCTTAAGCTGCTGATAGCTTCCTCAATTGGCTTCATAGCATTAGACCATCAACTCACAGAGAAGCACAGACAAGATATATAGAGCTGATGGCATTATCTGAATCCTAGTATTCAAACCAAATTTACCTTGGGCTTTCCAGTCACATGAATCAACAATTGCATTTGAACCATTTTGAGTTTCTTCTCCCTTCACATGCAATTTACATGACCAACTAACAGAATTTTTTTGTTGTTATTTTGTTTTTTTTGTTGAGTTAGGATCTCAGTCTGTCACTCAGGCTAGAGTTCAGTGGCATGATCCTGGCTTATTGCCGCTTTGACCTCCAGGGCTCAGGCGATCCTTCCACCTCAGCCTTTTGAGTAGCTGGGACCATAGGCATGCACCACCACACCTGGCTAATTTTTTTATATTTTTGTAGAGACGAAGTTTTGCTATGTTGACAAAGCTGATCTCAAACTTCTGGGCTCAAACAATCCTCCTGCCTTGGCTTCCCAGTAACCTAGAAATTTGTACTTGACAGTAGGCGTAAAAAAAGATAAACTTTAAATTGGTGAATACAGGTAAGCTTAGGTGCAGTCAGAGTAGGGACAAAACTTTTACTCTGCTTCTGAAGTGAAAAACCCCTGTTATGCATTAGAAATTGAGTTGATCACACTGTTGCTTGGGCCTTGAGAAAGGACGGAACTTTAGGAGTTTTACAAGGAAAAATATCAGTATGTTGGATTTTGTTGACTACCTTCTCAGGCATTAGTTTTTGCAAGAAAGATAAGATGTCAGTACTGAGTGGTTAATCTAAGAGGAAACAGAATGCAAATTTCTTATGAGAAGTCCTCTCTGCCTATCATCAAACTGATTGCAAGAAATCTTCCCCTATGTACTGCTCAGGTATAGAAAGAAGTTCTTTTGAATGAAGGAAATTTTAATCAACCGGATTGTCTACCAAAGACTTTCATCTATTACAAAGAAGTTTGCAGAAATGTAAAAACAGAATTATTTGGTCTATACTAAAGTTAGTGAGAACAGAGAAAGGAATGGAAACAGCAAAGGAGGGGAGGGAAAGACCTGGGAGACTCCAATGCCTTTCAATGCCTTTTTCAAATACACCTCTGTACTCTCTGCCTGACAGAGTTGTTAATTCTGTGATGAGCTGATAACCACTGAAGGACATCCTAAGATCAGGGGTCAGAGCCGCTGAGTCTTTGCTCTTTGGCTTTTGGTTTTTACTTTGCCTTGAGGTAGAGGTAAAGGGTAGAAGAGTATTAGGTGAGGTTTAAGGAGATGGAAATAGGACAAGTTACAAAGAGAGAAAAATAGAAAAGGTAAGGTACAATTTTATGGGCCATGAATTGATAAGATTTCTTGCTTTGATTCCTAAGCAATCCCATTAATAGTAATCAAAACACAGATCATTGAATCACTGGAAGTAAATGTATACCCAGAAGCAAAATTTCCCTACTATTTTCACTAATACTAGCACATTAGTGATACTTGCTGATCTGAAGGGAATGGTCATGAGAGAGCCATTAAGCATACTTTGTCTGTATTTCTGCAATATTTTTTGAAACTTGTGGCTCAACAAGCTCTCAATCTGTCCAGTACCATGGCCTTTTTATATTCCTTAGGCACGTCAGTCATGCTACCCCTTAGAAAACTGTCATTATGTTTTTTACCATTTGAGCTCTCTTCCCTCAGGCATCTGATTAGCACTCTCTCTTTTTCCCTCGAGTCTTTGCTTAAATTTCACCTTTGCAAAATGATCTTTTTTGGCCGTATTGATACTAACAGTTTGCCATATCCACTCCCACCATCTCTCTGTACTCCACTCCCAATCATCTTTTCCAGAGTAGATCATACTCTACTTCTTTATTGCCAGTAGTAATCAGTGTCTAAAGCATATAATTGACTTGTCATTGTGTTCTTTGTTGACTCCCTGCCTGACTCCAGTAGAACACAGTCACCTTGAGTCAAAGAATTTATGTTTGTTTTGTACCCTGATATATCCCACGTATCTAGAATGATGCCTAGAAAATTATACACATTCAATAAATACTTGTGGAATAAATAAAGGTCAACACTAAGTTGAAATTTTAAGGGAGCTTATTGCTAGGAAATACCAACATCTGAAAAGAGAAATTTGAGTGCTCTTAAACATCAACCCTTCAAAATATGTAAACCAACAGGAAAGAGGATGCTGACCATGCAGCGAGAAAGAGACTCTTCCTCCATGCTTCCTTCAGTTGTGGCAAGAAAGACTCTAGAACAAGAAAAAGTATAATCAGCCAGATTGCCGCCTGAGGACTTCATTCCAATATAGAACAAGGAATCACTATTCTTCCCTTCCACTGGGATATATACCAGACCAATCACCATTCTGTGACCCTTCTTACATTCTCTAATTTTCAAGTGGATGTTCTTATTATGATGAAGGTATTGTTGATCTTTGACAATGGTGTTTTGAGCATGGTGGGATAATCAGATTTGTTATTTATTTGGATCATTGATCACATGGGTCATGAGAAGCCACAGTTGTAATTTACCAAGAGGAATTCTCGGCCATGAGAGGCCTTAAACTCAGAGCAAAATTCAGAAACCACACATGAATTTTGTGTCTCTCTTTGGGAAGAGGATGATGTATTATGTACTTTCGGTTGAGCATGAGATATTTGTATGAAATTAGGTGTGTCAATTTTGGAATTAGATGTATAAAAAAAGGAGATAAAGTGTGTGGACATGGGCACTGAAGAGGGTGGTTTGTAATGAATAGTTTACAATTATTTTTTGGAAACAAAACATAACTAGAAAAGTGTACAAGTTATGATAGATTGATGCCATATCACAAAGTAAATAATCTCAAGCAACCAACACCCAGATCAAGAATTAATATTATCAACATTTTAGAAAACCTCCTGCTTTATGCCAATTACAACCTCCATTTCTTTCCTCCCTAGTGGTAACCACTCTCATGACCTTCAATAACATAGATTACTTTTGCTTGTTTTTGACTTTAATGAATGGGATAATGTAGTATATATAATTTTTATAACTGGCTTATTTGAAATAATATTATAAATGTAAGATTTTTTAAAAAATAACAACTTTTTTCATTTTCATTGCTGTATAATTTCCTATTGAATTGCCATACTATAATTTATTTTTCTACTACTTATGAGTATTTTATCTTTTTTTCAATTTGGGAGTCATACAAACATCTTATGCATATTTTAAATATGTATATGCATTTCTACTGGTTATTTATCTAGAAGTAGATTATAAGGTATATATTCAGATTTGGAGATACTAGTAAAAACCTTTAAAAAGTTATTGTACCAATTTATACTCACTATCAACAGTGTATCAGAGTTGTATCTATTCTACAATTGTTATCACTAGTTGTTTTAATTTTGTCTGCTCTAGTGAAGGTATAATGGCATTTTTTGTAATTTTTTCATTTTTCTGTTGACAAATGAGGGTAAGCACGTTTGTGCTGTGTTTTATTTTGTTGTCCACCTGCCTATCCTTTTTCCTATTATATTTTGTTTCTTATTGATTTGCAAGAATTCTTGTATATTCTAGACACAAATCAACCCTTTGTTAACAAATGAATTGTAGATATCTATTCCCAGCCTATAGTTTATTTTTTTTACTTACATAATATTATGGTTTGGTGAATAGAATTACTTAATTTTGATGAAGTTTATTTTATGACTTTTGCATTTTTGTATTTTGATTAAGAAGTGTTTGCCTACCTCCAAATCATAGATATTATTCTATAATATCTTCCAGAAGTTTTATTATATTTTCTTGCCTTTTTTTTTTTTCTTCTTTTTGAGTCAGAGTCTCACTCCATTGCCCAGGCTGGGGTACAGTGGCACACTCATGGCCACCCCAGCGTTAACCTGCTGAGCTCCTGTGATCCTTCTGTCTCAGCTTTTCAAGTGACTGGAACTACAGGTGCGTGCTACCACGCCCGGCTAATTTTTTGTTTATTGTAGAGAGGAGTTCTCCCCAAGTTGCCCAGGCTGGTCTCGAATGTGTGGGCTCAGGCAATCCACTCACCTCGGCTCCAAAAGTGCTGGGATTACAGACTGAGCTACCAAGCCCAGCCTATATTTTCTTTTACATTTAGCTCTGTAACCCATTTAGGATTGATTTTTATATAAAGTGTGACAGTAGAAGTCAGGATTTTATTTTTCTCCATTCTAACGTGTACTCAAAATATCACTATTTACTGAAAAGACCATCATTTCCCTATTGCTTTGTAGTGCCACCTTTGACAAAAATCAAATGTTCATATGTGTACAGATATATTTTTAGAGTCTCTATTTTGTTCTATATCTAGTTGTGTAGCCTTATACCAACGTCATACTGTTTTAATATTGTGAATTTATTATAAATGTTGATTTATAATAGTGAAACTCTTCCAACTTTATTCTTTTTCCTCAAGACAATTTTCATTGTTTCCTGGACTTTTGCATTTTCATATATATTTTAAGATCATCTGGATATATTACATAAAAAATTCCTACTAGGATTTTGATTGAAATTTATTGTATCTACAGATAAATTTTTAGAGAATTGATATGCTGACATTATCAAGTCTTTCAGCTCATGAACCTAGTAACTCTTTCAATAATTTTATTATTTTAAATTTGTCTTATCAATGTTTTATATAGTTTTCTTTGTAGAGATTTTACATTACTTTTGTTAGATTTGTTTCAACTATTTGAAATTTTTTTATGCTATTGTAAATAATGTCATACAAATTTTTTGCTATAATCAGAACCACATTGAGATACCACCTAATCCCAGTAACAATGGCCATCATTAATAAAACAAACAACAACAGATGCTGCGATGATGCAGAGAAAAAGAAACGGTTCTACACCGCTAGTGGGAATGCAAACTAGTGCAACCTCTTTGGAAAACAATGTGGCAATTTCTGAAATAACTAGAAATTGACCTTCCATACAACCCAGCAATCCCCTTACTGGGTATATACCCGGAGGAAACTCAAATCATTCTACAAAAATGATGCCTTCACATGCATGTTTATTGCAGCACTATTCACAATAGCAAAAACATGGAACCAACTGTGCTACCCCTCGAAACTGGACTGGATAAAAAAATGTGGTACATAAACACAATGGAATGTTACACAGTCATAAAGAAGAACAAACATATAGACTTCACAGCAACTTGGATGGATTTAGAGTCTGTCACACTCAGTGACTTATCATAGAACAAAGAAGTACCACATGTTCTCACTCATAAGCAGACCTTGAACAATTATCATAATACTACAAGAAAGGGATTGGCAGCAGTGGGATCCTGCTGGTGAGGGTGAGGGGGAGACACAACATCAATAAGGGTACCTGATCTCAAACCAGGCCAAATGGGGACCAAAGAGAAGCCCAAACTCTACCTGTATAATGACCACTTGTGTATCTAATCCTGAATTGTACCCCACATCTTTAAAATAAAAAAATAGATTAATAATAAATAAATGGGCAAATAATAAATAAATAAAAACAAAAATTCTTTTGCTCTTTTTGTTACTCACATGTAAAAATATAACTGATTTTTGTATGATGATCTGTAAGTAGAAACATTATTTATTTATTAATATACTTATGAATTCTAATTGCTTACTGATTCTTTTGGATTTTCCAAGTTAATCCTAATGTCATTTGCAAATCGAGACAGTTTCATTCCTTCATTTCTAGCTCTTATATAGTTTATTATCATTATTCATGGTAGCTATGTTCTAAACATCATCATGAATATGAAATCAGTGAATACTCAATCATTACTCCAAGGAGAAATATAAGGTTAAATTCCTATGAGCCTCTGGTCACATTTTATCAGTCAATCCACATATAGACTTGTTTAATATTTATTCCTTCTTCATTAACATTGAACTCATGGCCACCAACATTGAGCTCATGGCCACCCACGCTATAACTTATGCCTGGTGGAAGTTTATGTAATACACACATTTTCTCCATTGTGGCTCAGGAACAATAATAGCACATCAGCATACTTGGGGGCTGTTTTAAACAATTTAATCACCAAAAATAAAAATTACAAAACTGTGGTACTAGATAGACTATGGAAATAATACTTGATTACAGTTATACTTTTTGCCCTGAAACAAAAAGGCAAAGTTATGCCATGTTCAACCTCAGCTGGAAATGTGTATATTGATGAATTAAAATTTTCTTTTTTTTGAGTCGGAGTCTCATTCTGTCACCCAGACTGGAGTGCAGTGGCTGCTACCGGCCACCGCAGCCTCAACCTGCTGGGCTCCTGCAATCCTTCCACCTCAGCCTCCCAAGTAGCTGGAACTACAGGCACGCGCTACCACGCCTGGCTAATTTTTTGATTTATTGAAGAGATGAGGTCTGGCCAAGTTGCCCAGGCAGGTGTCGAACCCGCGGGCTCAGTCAATCCACTTACCTTGGCCTCCCAAAGCGCAGGATTACAGGCTGAGCCACCGAACCCGGCCTAAAATTTTCACTGCTATACACATACCTGTCAATGACTACAAAAGTGCAGCAAGTATTGACTTTGAGTGACAATTTTTAGCTGTTAGGTGAATTTGCAAATTTTGAGTACCATATTTGTTGTAGGATTTTTTTGTGGATAACTTTTATCAAATTTATTATTAATTGCTAGAGCTTTAAAAACAGTCTGCTTTATTTTGTCATAATTAAGTGAAAGACTATCATTTTCTTGGATGCAGAGACAATTTTCTTAAGAAGTCAATTAATTTATAGATTTAATGTCATGCCAGTTCCAAATCTAAGAGGTATGTGTGTATCTACACGTGTGTTTGTGTAGGCATAAAGTGGTGATAGAGTAGGGAACTAAAAAACATCTTTACAAAAATATTCAAAAATCTTGAGTGTCCCACTATTTGGGAGGGTGATAAGGCAAATTATATTTCAGATATATTAAAGTGGTGATTTTCAGTGCTATTGTCACACTTTTCAGGAGTGTATAGTTGACAATTGCTATGTGCTATTTGCTACCCAGGCCCCCCTTCAGGCATGGAGGATCTGTCATCCCAGCTGCTGCCTGTACTGTGAGCTAACAGCTTTCAGCTGTCAACCCTCTTCAAATTTCTCCTGCTCATGAGAGCCATCTTGTGCAAGAAGATACTCTATTCCCAGAACAGTCCACATCCAGTAACTGACTGACGTGAGGGTATAATGGCTGAATATCCTCTCCACGCTGAAAGGCTCTTCACTTCAAGAGTAATCTATGGATCACATTTTCTTTATCCAGTTCACGTTTGGTGGGCAGTGGGGTTGGTTCCATGTTTCTGCTATTGTGAATAGTGCAGCCATAAACATGTATGTGCAGGTGTCTTTTTTTGAATGATTTATGTTCCTCTAGGTATATTCCCAGTAGAGATATTGCTGAATCGTATGAAAGGTCAATTTTTAGTTCTTTTAGGAAGTGCCACACTGCTTTCCCTAGAGGTTGAACTAGTCTGCACTCCCACCAACAGGGTAGAAATATTCTTTTTTCTCTGCACCCTCACAAACATCTATTGCTTTTTTTGATTTACTGACGAGGGCCTTCCTTACTGGAGTTAGGTGGTATCACATTGTGGTTTTGATTTGCATTTCTCTGTTGATTAGTGAGGCTGAGTGTTTTTTCATTTATCTGTTGGCTGCTTGAATATCTTCCTTTGAGAAGTGTCTATTCATGTCCTTTGCCCACTTTTGGATAGGATTGTTTGTTTTGTTCCCTTCAGCTCGTTTGAGTTCTTTACATGATGGAGTGCTACATAGCTATAAAGAAGAACGAAATCATAGACTTTGCAGTGAACTGGATGGAGTTGGAGACCATCATATTTAGTGATCTATCACAGAAACAAAGAACTGAATACTGCATGTTCTCACTCATAAGTGGACCCTGAACACTAGCCACATTAGCACAAGGGAGGGAGTGGCAGTCACTGGACACTGCCAGGGCAGGAAGGAAGAGAGAGAGAGAGGCACTGACAACACAAAGGCTGCCTAGTTCCAAACCAGGGAAAGTGAGAGCCAGTTAGAGGCCCTGAACTTCATCTGCATGCAACTTACTTGTGTAGTTAACCCTTCCTTGTACCCCACATCACTATAATAAAATAACATTAAAAAGTTTGCAACTCCATTTATGTGTGAAGTTATATTTCTAATAAAGCCTTTACTGGTGTCTATATGCATGAAACACACACACACACACACACACACACACACACACACACACGTAGTCTATGGGAAAGGATGGAGACTTTGTTATAAATGCATCATAGACCAACCCCCCCCCCCCCCCGCCCCTTGCTGTCTTGCTTTCTTTCCCTCTCTTCTACTGGTGGTGAACCTAAGAGGACTTCCTGATTCTGCATGCTAACCTGCATCTTAGAGTTGGCTCCATGGGGTTGGCTCCAACCTACATTAGGGTTCTTCTGGTAGATAGTGAACAGGGGCCAACTATACCCAACTTCCTGCAATAAGGACTGTCTTGCTTAGCAAATAATAGTTCTGATTCTTCACAGTTTAAAATAAATGACCTGGCAGTCATGAATTTGAAATACTTTACTGTTTTAAAAAATAATTTTCAGAGTTAGAACTGAATTCTTTCTCACATATAAGCATAGAGTATATTTTGTATGGTTTTATATTTTACTGATTTTTATCAGCAATGCAACTACAGAGTAAAAGGAAGAAGTTGGTATTTTGTTTTGTATTTTTCCAAGCATTGATTACTATTGCAGAAACCAATGGCAGTAACATCAGTTACTGTCATTCATAGTGCTTTTGTTGCTAATACAACACGCTGATGGAAGTCATTATTTTGGTCATTATTTTTTACTCAAATTCACTCACATTTTGCTAATGGTAATCCTTAAATCTTGTGCACATCAGTTTTTGAGTACCTTCTTCCTTTGTGGCAAAACAAAATGTTTTATTCTCTCCTTGTGCTTTCCTTGCCTTGAACTATAAAAATGTACTTATTGCTCCTGGAGATGTCTTTGTTTCTAGACTTTAAAAATATACATATAAATCTGTTTACTCATCAGCAATATAAATATCTGTACTATCTGTCTATCATCTATCTATTGAGAGAGAGTTCTACTGGTATTTAGAATTCCAATTCAACATACAGAATTCTTCCTCTCCATTCCCATATCTTGCTTGACAATATCAACCTGCTTACTCACTAGCTCTAGTCTGCAATACAAAAAACACTTTGAAGGTATTAAGACGTTCAAAAGTGAAGTTCATATAAAAAGATAATTCAGAAGAATTGCATTCTCTTCTTGATCTCTTTTCTCATCCCCAAGGCATTTCTAGTAGTTTATTTTCCATTCCTTGTTACTTTTATAGAGTGAGTCTTCATCTGTAGGTTTTAATTGGCACAGCAATCTTTGTCCAGGACTTTGAGAAAGCTGTCCATACCTCAGAGGAACATTTGAGAAATCTGTACAGAGAATACACCACACGGGTAAATGGCTGTGGAGAACGACAGCAATTTCCATCAAGTACTTTGTTAATTCACTTGGGTAGATAAATACTTTATGGAGATTGTTAAATTGTTTTATTGAATTTTTATAGCAAACAGCTGTGTTCTACTATTACATAATCTACCTCTTATTAAGGAAGTGCTTTTAGATCATGATTCCTTTAAAACGATACAATGCCTTGGATAGTCGTACTACAAAGATAGAAAGACAACATTCATTGTCATCAGAACAAGTGGGTTTTCACTCAGTGTCTAAAGCATTGGTTTAATGAAACTAGATTCCTTTCCTATGTCATCCTTTTGACAATTTTTATGTTATGTTATTTCTTCATCCAAGTAATTCAATGCATTATTTTTAGTGCTCTTTGTATTTGCCTAAATAATGATCTAAACACAAATAAATGCCATTAACACCTCAGCTAACTTGTTAGAAGTTTGTGCTTGAATTTTTGAATTTCATGTTAAACTCCTAAAATCTTTGAGGACGATTTATGTGTCGAGGCTGCAGAAGATTCAAGAGCAATGTGAAATAATTTATAACTTTCTTATTAAATACATGTATTATATTAGATTACAAAAGGTCATCCTCATTATAGACATTTTGGTAAAAGAAAAAGATGAAAAAAACCCTGAAACAGAAAATTATTTTAGTGTGGCTTTCTATCTATTAGTCCATACATAATTGGAGATGCTTTACACATGTATTTTTATCCTACTTTATGTTTCTTCTATATTGATAATACTAGATACAAGTTTATTTCAGCAGATATAAACTAATTTATATAACATTTCAACATTGTTGTATTTTTTCTGTATTTTAAAATGAATTCACTGTTTAATTAAACGCAATCTTTTGACCCTATTCTTTAAACACTTGTAGAAATACCTGGAGAAGAGAAGAAAATGCAGTTAAAATTTTGAATACCAGCTAAATTAATTTACAAAGCAATTGCTATGTTTATTGTTTTAGTCTCATGTGGAATTGTTAAGGATAAAAAATGGTAAACACCTGAATGGTTGGCAGAATTATACATTCTTCTTCAGAAGTTAATGGTGATGTTTATTTTTCCAGATGTATGTATTTAGATATTGGTACTCGCATATGAATCATTTTTTAGTTCATATCTTAGTAATTACTTTTTAATGACATGGTCTGTTTAAGGATGTTGGATAATAACATAGATATTTTTACTCTCAGGGTATTTTTATCCTAGTAGCATGTATACATTTTTTATTTAACTTAAAAGTTTAAGATTGGAGTTGGTAAAATTACTTTTTATTCATTAAGAGAGTATATGGTATATTGAAAATTGATAAGTACTCAGTATTTGAAAAGATTGGCCAGGAGAGAAAAAATATCAACAAATATTACTAAAAGAGTGCAACCTAAAACTGTAGATAAAGGAAGTGAAATTGTAAACTGATTTTTTCCAGTATCTTTGGAAACTGTTGACACTTTTTCTAATGTTAGGACTTTTTTTTTTATCAGTTGACTTGCCATGGCACAGCATTTTTATGGTTCTAACTTTTCTTGTTTTCCTTTCTCTTTTAGTTCCTGAACTGTGTGCATTTTCTAAGACTACTTCCTGAGTCTTTTTTTTTTAAACTCTTTCCTCAGAGAACTCATGGGCTTTTAAAACTTCAACACTCTAACTATGGGCTTTTCTGAACACAAGTCCCTCTCCAAATATGTGTATATCCATGGTTTCAGATTTGAATTCTTCATTTGCTAGGGAGGGAGAGAAAGACAAATGATGAAAATCTTTCTTTAGCAGGGTTACAGATGATTATAACCCAATCTCTTCATACCACATGAAAAACATAGAGTACAATTTAATTACTCCTTATTGTTATATTCAGCCAAACGCTATGAAACTTTCTTTAGCATGCTCACATTTATCACATTCATTTGGGTTCCAATGGCCATAAACCAGAACCTATTGCCTGTCTCTGATTTAATCGTAGCGATATCCTCCTAATTTCTTTTTCACTGACACACCACTTTTCTGCTCTGTTGTCAGATGAATCTTCCTAAAATAATCTTTCATAATAATGTTCCTGTTTACAATTCTCAGAAGATCCACATTACCTATTCAGTAATGTCCACTCCTGGCTCAGAAGATGTCCCATTCCTGACCTCAGTCTAACTTTCTAGATTTCTACACTCTTTGTTTTGCCACACATCCTCCCATCTGTGCTTTGTTTTGGCTTGTTATTAACTTCTTACAGTGCTCTTTCCTGGTTCTTTCCTTTCCTTTCCTTCCTGCCTTTGAAAATTTAACACCAATTAGTTTCAATTATTTTGTAAAGTCTTCTTTACAAACTTATAGCATTTGTAAGCATGCGTTTGTTTCATCCTTGATCTTGTATGGCATTAAGATATCAAATTCAATCCATAATTGCTTATGCATAGGGTACTATGGACAATAATAATATTACACTTAATCCGTAACCTTGGGAAATGTACAGTCTATGCCTTCTTTGTTCAGTAGGGTGGCCGCTTACCACATGGGGCTACTAAACACTTGAAATGCGGCTCCTGTGACTGAGACTCTGAGTTTGCTGTTTTATATAATCTTAATTGAAGCTTAAATTTAAAACCAATGTAAATTATTTTTTCTGTTAAACACAACTTTATTGTTTTGGTAGGACTTTATTTTATTTAGTTGCTGCCATGCCACATGAATATTATTGCATTACAGTGTGTGTGTGGTGTGTGGTGAAGTAGGGTGACAGACCTCGTTCTGAGAGAAGTACATCACTCATCCAGTCAGCATCAATGAACTGATTCAGTTGGAAGTAACAGTGTAATGTGTTCCTTCAAGTCATTAATATAGACAGCCCAGATTACAATATCTATTTAATTGTAATTGGTAATATAATGAGAATATTTATTATATTTTAATTATAATATTACTAAATTATGTTTCCAGTTAAAAAAATAAGTGTGGACATATATTTTTAGATTTAAAATGAAGTCATGCTACTGCTGTAAAATCAAGAGTTGCAGAAGCTAGCATTATGCCTGGAAGAGTAGGAGGGAGGGAGGAAGAGAGAGAGCGAGAGAGCGAGAGTGAGAGACAAAGAGAGATTAGAAAAAGATGTTGCAAATTTAATGATGGGTGGCAACTGCAATTTGCTATGACAGAGTAAAGCAAAAAAACTTGTGAAAAATGTTTTTAAGATAATAAAGTGGATAACATTAAGACATTTTCAGCAAATACACAGTGAATTTGATAATAACTTTCTTCTCAAAAGTAAAACAAGAATCAGCAAAATTAGTTGCCTACAATTAGAATTAATACTCTGAGCACAACAACAAAAATATTAAAATGTTTAACTGAATCTGAGCTTGTAATTATGGCCAGCTATTAAGTGTTTATTTTGCATGGAAAAGAAAACCATTTTTACACAAAGAAATGAAAAAAAAAAAGAGTTGTTACAGATATGGAAGTTTTGTTATCAAATCTTGAAGAAAAACCATAAAACATATTTTATAAAAAGTAAAATATTTACAATTAAGCCACCAAAGCAATTGCTTCATGATACAAGACCTTTTTAACAGTATCAATGGTCAATTGCATCTAAATCGGAAAAAAAAAGGAAATCACTTTCTCTTCACTTTAGTTGAGGCTTGCAACAGAAGAACACTGCTCAACTAGCAGTGTGGGTACCTCTTGTCTCAAAGGATTTACGTCCAAAGATACAAAGAAATGTTTCACAACTGCATGGTATAGATTTTTTAAAAAAATCTTTTATATTTACAAAAAATAATTTAAACTAAATATGAGAAAAGCAATTTATAGCATGGCAGAGTGCTCTAGTATATTGAAATTTCAAAATAAGAATTTTTGTTTCTTTATTTCTTGATTCTGTTCTATAATGCATATGATGTATATGCAGTTTTCTGAGACAGATTCTTCAAAATATTTCATAAATATACTTGTTTAATGGATATGGGCATATGCTATGAGTCATTGCAAGTTTGGTAACCTATTTAAAGAAACACGTCTTGAAATCTAATGATCTTGAGGGGTTTTTTTTTGTTTTAGTTTTTTTTTCTAATGCGCATTCACTGAGGTGTGGAAGACTTGGGAGAAAATATTTACTTATACATTGTGCTTCTGAAAAGGGACTAACATCCAGAATCTACAAGGAACTCTAGCATCTCAACAAGAAAAAACAAAAAACAAAAAAACCCATTAAAAACTAGGCAAAGGACATGAACAGACATTTCTTTAAAGAAGAAATGCAAGTAGCCAACAATCACATGGAAAAAAGAGTTTAACATCACTAATCATCAGAAAAATGCAAATTAAAATCATACTGAGATACCATCTTCCACCAATCAGAATGACTATCATTAAAAAGTAAAAGAAAAAACCAAAGAAACAGATGTTGACATGGATACAGAGAAAGGGGAATGCTTATGCACTGCTGGTGGTAGTATAAAATAGTTTAACCTCTATGGAAACAGTGTAGAGATAACTCAAAGAACTGAAAATAGAACTACTAGAAATGATTATACAAAAAAGACACTTGCAATGATATGCTTATTGCAGCACTATTCACAATAATAAAGTCATGGAAACAGTCTAAGTGTGTATCAGTAGTTGACTGGATAAAGAAAATGCGGGGTGTGTATATAAATACATATATACACACACACCATGGAATACAAGCAGTTATAAAACAATGAAACTACATCCTTTGTGGGAACATGGAGGAAGCTGCAGGCCATTATCCTAAGTGAACTAACTCAGAAGCAGAAAATCCAATATCACATGTTCTCCCTTATAAGTAGGAGCTAAACAATGGGTACACATAGACATAAAGATGTAGATAACAGACACTGGGGACTCCAAAAGAGGAGAGGGTGGGAAGGAGTGAGGGTTGAAAATTGACCTATTGGGTACAATGTTCAATATTTGGGTGATGGGCACACTAGAAGCCCAATCCCTATCGTGATGCAATTACACCTACAAAAAAACAAGTACATGCACCCCCTGAATTGAAAATAAATATAATATAAAATTTACTATGCTGTTAATTCCACTTCTCCATTTTCTTGAAACTAATGCTTGCCAAATACTAAATAAAGACACAAAATGGCAGTGTCATTTATATTCTTTCATTGATATCACACTTTATGTGAATAACATAAATTTCAAGTTATAATAATAAGTATATTTATGACCAGGTTGACATGTATAAGAACTTATGCAAAATTAAAATTTTATATAATACAAAGCAGTAATAGAGATTTTACACATTTTCATAAACCAGTATTGGAAATTTAAATAGCAATTGACAATATCATATAAGTTGACTTCACAGATTACAAAAAATATTTGAGGAATGCTTTGTTGATATTGATTAATTGAGTTGATTTTTAATTTATGAAATAGTCTTTGAATTCAATATTAACAGTATTGAGTTGACCTAAGAATTAGTGTATTTACTTAACTTAGGGAGCTGCAATTTTAAACATATATGAATTTGCTTCAAAGTCAAACCAAGTATTTAAAACAAGATTAACCAGTTTTATCAATGTGAATATTAATAGTAAAGAAAAAGAATTTTTGGTACTCAATTCAATTATTGGAAAACTTTATGTGTTCGGAACAACTTGAGTATATGAATCTACTTTTCAACTGTAAATTTTATAAAATCTAAATACAAATCAAGTATTTCTGATGATAATTCAACATCTGAATTGAGATATCCAGAGGAGTGGAAAATGCCAGGGAGGAAAAAATAGTCATGATAGAATTGAAGGTGAAGTAAGAATTTTGAAAGGTGGGTTAAATGATGTCTAATTGGTTTGTTTGGAAGTCCCTTTCACGTGAATTTCAGGCTGAAAATAAAGGAATATTTTTCCGTGTGATAGCAAAAACTCTTAGTTTTGATGTAGAGTTAAAAAGTTACCAAATGTAGTAATGTGAAAACATGCATCTTATCATGTCTGCCAATTTTAAAGATGCTCGTTGCAGTGGTGTTTAAAGCAAACCATCTCTTTAAACAGAGACACAAAGTGGTTCTCAGATACTGTTATGGCTTAGGACTCTCATTGCTTCTGCTTTGGCGCCCTCAAGTGTTCATTTGAAACCAGTCTTCCAAGGCGTTGTGTTACCTACATATCTTGTATATTTGCAATTTTGCACCAGCTTTGCATTAATTACCTTTTGCCAAATATGTCACTGATAGATGATCCCTTTGAGGATGAAGTTTTTGATAATTTTAAAGAGAAGTTTTCTTTTTAAATAAATGGAAAAAACTACCATTTTGTAAGTGGGTGTTGATTTTAGGCAATACATGGCTTAGATGGAGTGATTAAGTGTTTTGAGAGAAAGACAGAAGCGAGGCGTTAGTCTTTTGAATATTGTCTACAAATGTTTCTGTGCCGAGAGAGAACTTGGAACGTTCCAATGTTCAAGGAGTGTTCCTTAGTTGATAAGTTTTACTGACTAGAGAAGTGGTCAGCTTCTCTACCTTTGTGTACTTCTTTAAACTTCCCCTAGTTTGTAGAGACAAGAATTGTGAATCATTGATGAAGTCTATCCGATAGTCAACCTTAGATATGTGCATAATATCTTTGAAGGCACAGTACCCCATTTAATCAAGCATCCCAGTGTATTATGACACAATGAAGAGTCTCAGTTGTTAAAGCTCGTAGTAAGTTGATATATTCCAATACAAAAATTGAACTCAATATTAATTCTTTTAGGAGCAATTAGCTCAATTTCGAGGGAAAATTTTAAATTTAAAATTATATTTTGTATTTCTGACAAAGCATAAGATGATGCCGCTTTAGTGTGGTGACTAAGACTTTGCAAATGTCAAAGCACTTAACAACTTACTATTTCATTAATCTTGATAAAACTTCTCTAAGGTGGTACAATTGTAATTCCTTCTTCAGTTTCTTTAGTTTAATCAGCTAATTGCCAGGACTTGGAAGTAAAGAAGACTTGATAATTGATATTCGGCAAGAGAAAGAATTCTGAGTAACCAACTGGGAATTAATCACATTGACAATAAAAATCCCAAAAGACTGACTATAGATCCAAGTGATAGTCTACATACTGTCTAATGTATTTATAACTTATAATGTTATGATATAAAAGATCTTCAAATTACAGCTTACAAAGGAAAAACAAGAAACAATGATGTGCTGGGATTCTGCTATCTGATAATTCTGATGAGCACTTTCCATAAATATTAATAGATTTTTGTTACTGTGAGATGAATCTTATTATCATTCTGGAATTGAGACATGAATTTAATCTGGGATTTACAGTGCAGTTTAAAGATTTTTTTCCCCATGTAAACCCTGATACTTCATTGCACCTAGCTATGTTTTTGTTTTGGATGAAAAACTTATCAAATTAAAAGTCCTCATATAAACATATTGGATTTGGATAAAAGTGTCATGTCAAGTATTAGAAGTTTATTATTTAAAATATTAGCAATAAAATTTAAATTATAAAAATTATTAAATAATATTAATATACAATTGCTAAAATTAAGTTATTAATATTACATAGTAAACACATATTATTAAATGTCTATCATGAATAACTATCAACTCCCATATAATGTCTTAGAATAAATCCTCAACTAGGAATAAAATGTTTTGGAGGTTTATACATCTATTTTGTGACAAATGAAATAATCTATGTAAAAGGAATTTTGAAATTCTAGAATTCTAGCTGGGTGCAATGGCTCATGCCTGTAATCCCAGCACTTTGGGAGGCAGACAAGAGGACTGCCTGTGCTCAAGTGTTTGAGGCCAGCCTGGACAACTTGGCAAGACCTCATCTCTACAATAAATCAAAAAAGTAGCCAGGTGTGGTGGCATGTGCCTATAGTTCTAGCTATTTGGAAGGCTGAGTCAGAAGGATCATCTGAGCACAGCAGATCAAGGCTGCAGTGGCCATGAGCATGCCAGTGAGTGCACTCCAGCCTGGATGACAGAGTGAGACTCTGACTAAAAAAAAAAAAAAAAAAAAAGAAAGAAAGAAAGAAAGAAGAAAAAGAAAGAAAAAAATTCTAGAATTCTCATTTCTAGTTGGAATTACTCATTTTATTGTATATTGCAGACCAACAGGATCAATGAATTCAGATAATGGTCTCTGTACGTTCATAATAACAGCAGACAATAACAATATATAACAACAAACAACTAATCTCTTGCTAAGTCTATAGAAGAAAGAAAACATGATCAAGTTGTTGATCTTGGTTTACTTGCATGGTTACTTAAGGAAAAACCTTTTGTCTTACTATGTCTTATCTTCTCTAGGTAAATATTTGTGTCTTATTTGTTTTTGAATCCTCCTGGGTCTAGCCAAATGACTGGCACAATGTAAGTGCTCAGTAATTCACCTTAAGTTTATTAATATATCAATATATGAAGAAACTGTTAGCAGATGAGATAAACTCTAAATAATAGCCAAAAAGTTCCGGTAGAGGCTAAAATGGCTGCAATCAATTACAGCAGAACAATTAATTTGTGCAATACGCAAGTTATTAGAAAACCAAAATGTAACAGTAAAATGACGGATACCCCATACACCTGGAAAATGCTATCCACCATCAAGAATACAATGCAGAACTGCACTGCAGTGAGACTACTTGGTAGAAATCAAGAGAAAATGTACTCCAAAACATGGGATTCATGCATAAACCTAGTAAATGAAAAACATTCTTTAATTGATAAGAAAATAACACATTGAAAATGCTCAGAGGCAGAATTTTATGTAACTCCATATGAACCTTATTTTAAAAAAATCCAATGAAATGAAATTCAAGTGTTCAGTGGGTATGACCAACGAAGCTATGGTGTTCTGGGCTATCCAAATGTTTTTGTGGATTCTGGACATAGAAGAGTGTTACTATGTTGTATATGTAAAAATAAGTTAGCACACTAAAAGTCATGATCGATGTCTTTTGAAAGTTAGAATTCTGTGTTTATTGTTATGTCTTAAAAATTTATCTTGAGCTTTTGTTTTTCTAAATAATGAGTTTATTTGATTCCAATTTCTTCAAAGTAAAATGGTGGCTTTGCTAATGGAACTATACTTTTTATGCAGAAATAAATAATAATTACAATTAAACTTTTTACATCATAGCTACTGATTTACATTTTTATTGCGTATTTTAATAATCAGATGGATTATTTAGCATGTTATTCAGTATTCACTGCAGCCCATTCCAAGCAGGGTTTTTAAGCTCATTTCTGTACATTGCTCCTGCTTGGCCAATATTTTTCTGTCATCCTGAAGTAGCTCACAATCAAACAGCATTCACCAATGCTCCCTTTTTCTGGCTAACAGCAACAACAACAATCAAACTCAAACAAGCAAGCAACAACAAATGAGTCAGACACACAGCACATGCTATGTGAGTTCCTTGATGTTGACACTTGACATTTTGACTTGTGGTTGCATCTGTGGGGGTTCCATGTACATTCGAGGCTTCATTTTGTGTTATAGCCAGCCATGTTCAGAAGCAGTAACAGAGTTGGAGATGACAAGAGATTATGAACTTTCCCCTAAGGAAATTGTCTATAGGATGAAAGTTGACATGTAGGGATCAAGTATGTCATAAAAGGAGCCCACTGAGATAAGATGTTATATATAGGATGAGAGAGTTAAATACAGAAATCAGATATAGATGATTTGAGAGGCATTGTGGTACTAGAAATGATAGGAATTTGACATGTTCTGGATGTGGCTATCAGGTTTCTATGTCTGAGTGATAGGGTGGACTTTTGTTGACATTAATGCAAATAAGACAATGAGGAAGAGGAGAACTTTTGGTGAAAACGATTTACTCTTCTGTCAGAATACCTGGAGGAAAATGTATAATACAACCCTAGAAGTATAGAACTGGAGTTTGGGAAAGTCGACATAATGAGGTACTCTTAAGTGAAAAAGGCTAATTCCCTAAAGGAGGAGGAGTTAGTCAGGATCTAAAATCTAGAACATTAATTTGGGTAAAAACAACAGCAACCAAACAAGAATGACTTTTGGAGGATCCATGTATAAAAGGCTCCCATTAGTGTTAATACTTGACAACAGAAGAAACTGTGTATCTTTAAAAATTATTATGAACAATTTCAGCCTATTCATACAAGATTATTAAGAACACAATATATTATCTCCATATGTATGAAGACAAATTCATTTGACAAATATTTATTGATTACCTACTGACTGCCTTTTGTTTTTCTAGGCACTGGAACTCTAAGTTGAGTCATGGTGATTTGGATAAAGTATATCGTAGAGGTTAACTGTGAGGGGTTCTGCTCTGGAATTTTGCTAGATTTGACCAGAGGCTCTGCTTTGCCAGCGCCTGCTGTTGGGGAGGTGACTGAGCCTCCCTGAGTTTCCGTTTCCTCATCTGAAGTGGAGATATCCAATACCTCATAGAGTTGTGAATTAATAAGAAACACTTGTGGAAAACTATTTAACACAGTGCCTGATGCATAGTAAGAATGAAGTCAATGGTTCCATTTTTAAACCATGGATTTAGGTCATTTGTTCATTTGGGAAGGTTTCAAAATATCATGTCAGCTTTCCAAAGGGTAGTGACCTAAACTTCAGTCTTTTTAAAAAAGATTTTGACCCACATATATTTCAGTCTTTCCCCCCTCATTCTATTCTGAGTCATTCACATTTGTATCTTGAGTGTTTTCTTCTGCACAAATAGTATCTCTTGCTTAAGGCAAATTTTCAAACTGTCTCAAGCTTAATTTATCTGTCCTATTGGATCTTAACATTTTAACAGAAATAATTTTTTAACCAAAATAGAAAACTTGCAGTGAAAGTATTTGGACACATTTAAAAAACAGGCCAAGCTTGGTGGCTCATGCCTGTAACCTCAGCACTTTGGGAGGCTGAGGCGGGAGGATTACCTAAGCCCAGGAGTTTGAGACCAGCCTAGGCAACATAGCAAGACCTCATCACTACAAAATAAGAAATTAAAAAAAAAATTTACCAGGCATAGTGGTGTGCACTGCCTGAGCCCAGGAGGTTGAGGTTGTTGTGAGCTGTGATTGAGCCAATACACTCCAGTCTGAGCAACAGAGTGGGACTCAAATAAAAATTAAAACAAAAAATTGCATTATTGAGGTATTATTTATGTAAAAGAAAATCAACCCATTGTAAGGATGTAGTTCAATTACCTTAGTAAATGTATAATTGTACAACCATCACCAAACCAATTTTTAAAATATTTGCATCAGTCCCAAATGTCCATTAGTGCTTTTCTGCAGTTAATTCTAGTTCTTACCCACAGCCCTCAGTGACCACTAATCTGCTTTCTGTGTCTGCACATTTAACATTTACTTTTTCTAGACAGTTCACATAAATGGAATTACACAGTATGTAGACTATTGCAGCTGGCTTCTTCACCTTAGCCTACTGTTTCTGAGTTTTATCCATGTTGTATCAGTAACAATACCTGTCTTTTTATTGCTGTGGAGACTTCATTGTATGACCACGATTCATGAGCTAGTTGTTTATTTAGGAACCATTTGGATAATTTTCACTTTTTAACTGCTATGAATAGTGTTGCTATGAAGATTAAGATTAATATCCTTCTGTGAGCGTATGTTTTTATTTCTCTTAGATAGATTCCTAGGAGGGGAATTGCTGGGTCAGATTGTATTGGATATTTAACTTTATGAGAAACTGCCAAACTGTTTTCCGAAGTGTCTGTGCCATTTCAATTCCTAACAGCAATGCAATAAGATTCCAGTTCTGTGCTTCTTTGCCAACTCATGGTGTCGTCTGTCTTTTCCATTATAGTTATTTTAATAAATGAGAATTTATTAATAATTTTGGGTATTTTATTAGGTTTTATTTTGCATTTTCCTAACAGCTAATGAGCTCAAACATCTTCTGTGGATATTAGTCATTTACATTTCCCTCCTCCTCCTCCCTCCCCACCTTTCCTCCTCCTTCATGGGGAAATGTGTTTTCAAATATTTTTATTTGAATATTTTATTTTGGACACTTTGTCTTATAGTTGAGTTTAACGTGAACATATCTCCAAATGGCAAGCTACAAAACATTAAGATCTATTGAACTCCCACTCAAAGAAAATAATGAAAACATAGCCATGTGGAGAATTTAAATAAAATTAGATTTTGAAAAGGTTTCTGTTTCTCTTGTAAGAGGATGTGTGGGAGCACTCTGGGGAGGGCTAGTTCAAAGACATACAACATGGAGGCTCAGTGTTCCTGTCCTCAAGGTGTGGCTTCCTTCCTCAGGCTCACACTCCAGCAGATGCATTTTTACACATCACAACCATGTTCTAGACAGAAAGGAGAAAGGCAAAGAACAAAAGGCGTGTGACACCCTGATTTGGGTTGTTTTTGTCCAGAAGTTCCACTCAGTTCACTTCTGCTTGTATCTGATTGGTCAGCATTGGAGTAAATGACCATCCCAAGCTGCCACAGAATTTGGGGTGGAGTGGAGGTATGATATTTTCAGCATGCCAGTTGCTGCTCAAGATTTTTGTTTCTAATTAAGGTACAAAGGGATAATGAATATTAGACAGGCAACCAACAGTTCGTCAATGTTACATTTATGCAAACATACATTTAAAAGATGCTCATCACAGAATAATTTATAATAAAAAATTGAATAAAAAATTAATTAGGAAATAAAACTATCTAGTTATGGGATATCTATCACAGAAAACTTTATAATGTGATTAAAGCTAATCTTTAAAGATTGTTTATTGATGAGGCAAAATATTATTATATTAAGTGAAAAAAGCAATATGCCAAACACCATATAAAAATGAGCACATTTTTGTTTAAAATTCCCACTGTTAAAGTTTAGAAACCAATGAATCAAAATGTTAATCGTGTTTGTGAGTTTGCAGTGAAATTAAGTAGAATTATACTTTTTGTTTCTTATATAAAATATTTTTTCATTTTCTTCAATAATGTTAAATACTAATATTTATCAGAAAATAGTAAATAAACTAAAGACCCAAATATAGACAAGGTAGAGGATGCTCTACAATGTAATCACAGCGTATTGAAAGGAGCAGTGAAGGAAAAAATTTCAAATCCATGTTTTGCTCAGGCAGTAGGTGTACCTGAGTGGACATGCAGTGGTTAGTATAAAGCATATGAAGACACTGGAAATCTGGGAAAGGGGAAGGAAAACCAGGTGTCAGGAACTAGGGCTTGGGATAGAAGCAGAAGATGTGAGGAACACACTGTGCTTGGCTACCTTACTGCCTCCCTGGCCTATTCTTGCCTGTCAGACAACCTTTAATTATGAAGTTATTCTTGCTATTATTCTCTTGGGTTTTCAGTGTTTCCAGGAGGTCAGAACTTCCTAGGAAATACCTAAACAACAAGTGGTTATGCATTCAATTTCATTCTACTGCCAAATATTTGACGTCCAACATCAAAAGACATTAAGATACAGAAACAGTCTGTTTTACAGGAGGAAGAGTAAAAGATTTGGGAAAGGGATCACTCAGGAAGGGCACAGTGGGTCTGATGGCAGGAGAATATAAAAAAGGTAAGACCATTCAAGATGTCTGGGTCATTTTTGTGTGTGTGTGTGCCATGATTAGATGCCTAGTCATCTATGTAATACAGCAAATAGCCTAGTATCTGGTACACATTATGCACTGTGAATGTTTATTAAATAAATGAATGAGTGAATATAAGAAGTCCCCTTTAGGAGATTGGAAGAATCCTAAGACACATGCTTGGGTATAAGGCTACCAAACTGTGTGAGCCTATATGAGACAAAGTCAAGCCTGGACTAGCAGCTCTTGTGCCCTGATTTCCAGTCACCTGTCACAGAGACACAACTCCTGAAGTTCTCCCTCATGCTCATCCCCAACCCTCACCCTCTCTAGGATCAGTCTTTGCTCTAAGAACAGGAGTAGGGATGAGACTTCACGTGAATCAGCTGCTGGATAGAAAAGATGCAAAAGGCCAGAACTGGATAGATTCTGGTGTTTGCCTTTGGACTTGCTTTGAAGCAAGTAAATATTGAAGATGCATTAATAATATTTCAACTCCTGAAATGCTTTTTCTTTTCTTTTAATGTCTTTCAGTTAATTTTTGAATAGGTTCTACTTTATGTATTTGAGGTGAATTATATCCTTGAACATTCAGAGTATAAGTAGCTCTTTTTCAGGCATATTTTAAAAAAATAATAATGGCAAAAACTACAGGATGTTTGTGAACTTATTTTTTCCAAAAGAGATTTGTTAAAAGGTTCAAGAAAGCAGAAACCAAAAGCTCTTGGGAGCAATTGATGATTGATCTTCCCCGAAGGGAAGACTCTATATTCCAGCTTGTTAAAGTCTTTTTAAAATTGTCTTTTCTAAGATAGAAGTGCTTATACTTTTACTTACAAGTCAGGAACATCTGAACAAAGGCCTTTCAGCTACACACTTTTCTTGGTATTTGAATATATTTTATTTAATTAATGATCATAGACAACAAAATTATGCATATTCACTTAGATGTGACATGACTCTAAAATAAACAACATGTAGGTTACCCATCGTCATCATCACCACCACCAAAAACCAAATCAAGAGTATATTACAAAAATTTGTATATACTGTATAAGTACGTATAGTATATATGTGTATATATGTGTGTGTGCGTGTGCGTGTGTGTGTGTGTGTGTGTGTGTGTGTGTGTCCAGGCTTGAGGTATTCAATAGCCACATGTCTATTTTAATTTAAACAAATTAAAATTAAATTGAAAATTCAGTTTCTTAGTGACATTACCCTTGTTTTGGTGCTCAATGGCCATATGTGGCCAGTGGCTGTCATATTGAACAGTACGAGTATAGGACATTTTATTCATTGAAGAAAGTTCTACTTGGTCAGCCCTGTTCTGGGCAAAGATGAAATTGTGCTCAGTCATTTTTCCGTTATCTTGACTGGTACATACAACTCTGTGATGGAGGTATCATAGTCATTATTTTATAGATGTGAAAATTGAAGAACAGAGTAGTTCAATGATGTTTTCAAAGTCCTGCAGAGAGTATACACCTACCTCTAAGTTTATTTCTTGTCACTGAACCATAACAGAAGAGAGACTCAAAGACACTCTTTACCTTTTTTTTTGCGTATATATTTTAAATTATTTTTATAGAAATGGATGCCTACCAAACTGAGTGACTTGCCTAAGGGCAAATATTTCCTGAGTAGAAGAGCTGCACCTATATCTAGGTCCCTTGGAGTTAAAGTTCACATATTGTGATCTCAATAAGTTTTCAAAGTGTAATTAGTGACAAAGGCTAACTCAAAATCCCACTCAAATTCAATTTACCTAACATGGCTTTATGTGATTTTTGAAATAAAGAAAAAAACAATTTCTGTTCCTTTCAAGCAAAAAAATGCTTTGAGCACCAATGTTAGCATATACTCACAGCCAAAGGAATTAGAAAAGGGAAGGAAATCAGCTACATGCTTTAATTTATAACCACAAGATTTCTTTCTTTTTTTTAACTTATAATTTTTTATTTTGATGATGTGGGGTACAATCCAGGGTTAAGTATACAAATGTTCATTGTGCAGGTACCCTTGTTGATGATGTGTGCCCTCCTTCCACAGGCAGATTCCCACTACTGCCAATCCTGCTTCCCTGCCCCCCTCCCTGCAGTTTCCTGCTACTGCCAATCCTTTTCTTATAGTATTGTGATAATTGTTCAAGGTCCGCTTATGAGTGAGATGTACTACTCAGTTCTTTGTATCTATGAAAGATCACTCAGTTTTATAGACTCTAAGTCCATCCAGATTGCTGTGAAATTCATGATTTTGTTCTCCTTTATGGCTGTGTAATATTCCATCATGTGTATGTACCACATTTTTTTAATCCAGCCCTCTTTTGATGGGCAGCACGGTTGGTTCCATATTCTTGCTACTGTGAACAATGCTGCAATAAACATATGTGTGCAGGTACGTTTTTTATAGAGTGATTTGAGTTCTTCCAGTATTTTCCCAGTAGGGAGATTGCAGGGTCATATGGAAAGTAAATTTTCAGATCTTTTACAATCACCACACTGTTTTTCACAGAGGCTGTACTAGTTTACACTCCCATCAACAGTGTAGAAGTGTTCCTTTTTCACCGCATCCTCTACAGCATCTGTTGTTTTTTGAGTTATTGATGATGGCCATCCTGATTGGAGTTAGGTGGTATCTCAGTGTGGTTTTAATTTGCATTTTTTGATGACTAGAGAGGCTGAGCATTTTTTCATGCATCTGTTGGCTGCTCATATGTCTTCTTTTGAGAAGTGTCTATTCATATGTTTTGCTTACTTTGTAATGGGGCTGTTTGTTTTTTTCTTTTCAGCACATTTGAGATCCTCGTAGATTCTAGATGCTAGGCCTTTGTCAGACATACAGTTGGCAAATATTTTTTTCCAGTCTGTGGACTGTTTCTCCGCTCTCTTGATGGTTTCTTTCTTTGCAGAAGCTTGTAAGTTTGATGAGGTACCACTAGTCTATCTTACCTCTTTTGGCATGGACACTTGGGGTTTTGATCAGGAATTGGTTGCCAGTTCCAGTTTCCATAAGGGTGTATCCTGCAATTTCTAAGGTTCTTATAGCTTGAGGTTTTACATTTAGGTCTTAAATCTATTTAGAGTTTATTTTTGTGTATGGTGATAGGAGGAGTTCTTTTTTTAATCTTCTGCATGTGGTCAGTCAGTTTTCCCAGTGCCATTTACTGAATAGGTTGTCCTCTCCCCAGTGGTTGGTAGTGGAGGCTTTGTCGAAGATGAGTTGGTTGAGAAATTGAGGTTTTGCTTCTGGAAGCTCTGTCCTATTGCATTGGTATGTATGCCTGTTCCTGTAGGCTGTTTTGATTATCAAAGCTTTGTAATATAGTTTAAAGTCTGAGCGTATGATGCCTCCTGCTCTTTTTGTTTGTTTGTTTGCTAAGGACTATTTTGGCTGTTCATGGTTGTTTATGTTTCCATATGAATTCCTGTATTGTCATTTCCAGGTCTGAGAAGAATGCTGCTGGTAATGTAATGGGTATTGCATTAAATCTGTTGATTGCCTTGGGTAAGATGGACATCTTAACAATGTTGATTCTTCCAATCCATGAGCATGGACTATTTTTCCATTTGTTTCTGTCTTCTTGGATTTCTTTGAGCAGTGTTTTGCAGTTTTCATTGTGCAGGTCTTTGACTTCTCTGGTTAGGAAGATGCTGAGGTATTTCATTTGTGTGTGTGTGGCTATAGTGAATGGGATTGTACTTTTTATTTGGGTGTATTTATTGTTGGTGTATAGGAATGGGACTGTCTTTTGCACATTGATTTTATACCCTGAGACTTTGCCAAAATCCTTTATCAGTGCAAGGAGGTTTTTGACAGATTCTCTTGGGTTTTCGAGGTATAGAATTATGTTACCTGCAAAGAGGAATAACTTAGCTTCTTCTTTTTCTATTTGGTTACCCCTGCTTTCCTTCTCTTGTCTGATTGCTCTAGCTAGGACTTTCAGTACTTCACCAGGCAGTAACAAGCCAAAGGGTCAATTTTCCCTTTGTACCTGGATCCCTTCTACATATTTCATGTGTCCTTGAATCCTGAAAAGACAAGACCTCACAACCAGAATGCCACCCAATCCCCCAACCCCAACCAGCCCTGAGCTTGGAAAGTTGTACCAGCCAAATGAATTGCCTTAGTCTCCCAGTATTTGGGGAGACACCAAGGACATCATGAGCCCACTCTGTGGAATCAAGGTCATCCTGCCCCCGGCTGGCCAGGTTGGACTGTGAGGCTCAAAGGCTGGGGTACTGCTGTTTGTCAGTGGTGCAGCAGTGGCCAGAGATGGGTATAGGCAGACGGGTTTGTAGGGTGGAGGTGGTAGGCAGGGCGGGAGGAGGAGCAGGAGGTATGTGGCAGGAGCAACTCTTTGAGCAGTGGTGACAAAAGGAGAGGAAGACATACTCCCAGGAGGAATCCCACCCAAGTACCAGCCAAGCACAATTCTGCTTAGCTGCTGAGATCCGAAGAGAGTGGGCTCATTCAGGGTGTGGCTATAGATGCTGGCAGGCCAGGCACCACCATAGCTGAGCTGCACTGCCTGTCTGGACAGGCTGGCTCCACAGGCCAGAGCTTCACAGCCCTGAGACCCTGGCCTCCTGCATTGTATGCCGGCTACTCCTGCCAGATCTGCCCACTCTCAGTCAGCTTGGCCCATCAGGCTGCACTTTCTGAGTTCCAGGAGACACTACAAGCTCAGGAGGTGTGCCCAGAGGTGTCAGAGCCCACACTAGTCGGAAGAAGCCAAGACCCCCATCCTCGGATGCTGACCTCGAGCCTCCCGCCCTTCTACTCCCTCCTGCATGCTCCTTGCAGGCGTTCCTTCATCACGGCTGTGTTGAGGGCTGGGAGTCCAGGCACAGCGCTAACTGCACAGCAACAACTACAGCATCTTCCACTGACCTAGCGCCCGCCTTCCCGATCCAACTCCTCACCTCTAGCAGCTCACCTAGCACAGCCTCCCTAGAAGGCAGCCACTGTCATATCCAAAGGCACAAAGGACTTGCCCAAGCTCAGGCAGAAGGGTTAGCTTTCTCCCAAAGGGCATACCATCTACCAGGGAGGCGGATTGTTTCCAGATAATTACAGTGCCATGAGGTAACCACAGAGAACGGTGAGTGGTCATCGGCAGGGGGTAGAATGGGAGGTAGGCTCCACCTGCCCTGTCTGTCTCCCCTTTTCCTCCTGCTCTCAGGCCCCATCACTGAGCACGATCCTCCTTCACACACTGGGCTTCCATATTGTCCATTCTTGGCTCAGATGCCACAGAGGATCCTTGCCCTTTGGGTGATAATTAACTTCTTCCTTCCTGAGGTATACAGTCACAAAATCCATTACTATCCCTGAGGCTCTCTGGTGGGAGAAGGTGACAGATCAGGGACGTGGAAGAAAAACAGCAAAAAACAGTGGAGTGGGGGGGACCTCAAATCACAGGAGGAGAGTAAACAAAGGAACAAGCTGAGTGACCTCCACACCAGCATTCAATCCCGCAGGGTTGTGTTGTGGGGAAGGAAACATCCGTAATTCAGTAAAACCACACCCAAATGGTTACAAAGGGTTCTCTCTCCATTTCTCATTAGTCAGACTCCATTTCCTTTCCCCTCCCCTGTTTCCTCCTCTCCTTATCCCCTATGCCCTTCCCCCACCCCACTTCACCCCGCTCTCCGGTGTCCCATCTCACTAGGTCTCCTCTCACAAGGTTGACCCCAATGTCCTCCTCCTCCTTGGAGTCTCTCGGCTTCCAGTCTCCAGCCCAGAGCCCACTGTGAGCCCACAGCCAGAGACATCTTATGGAATGTGAGTCCTTCACTCCCGCTGGACACCACCAGCAAATCCCTTGCTATTGAGAGCAAACCCCAAAGCCCTACTCTGTGGAACTGAGCTCAGTCTGATGAGGGACAAAAGAGGCAGCTGGTGGCCCTCTTGGCCAAGGCCTGAAACTCACAGAAGGGAAGTTCTTACTATACAATGTTCAGTCATTGGAGCTGAGCAGTGAGATGTTTGATTGCGGAGACCTAGAGGAAAATGCACCCTGGGACTATCCTTAAAACAAGGGGGCTACTACAACCCCCAACTCAACTCCCCTGCCTTGCTCGCCACCTCTGTTCTGTCTGGCAACACTGGCTTCCTTCCGCCTGGAGTGGCTCCTGGCCATTTCCTGTATTTACACCTATGCACTGGGCCTCGCTAGACCCACCTCCTTCAGAAGTTGCCCCGATGCCTCCAGCAGCAGGTGAGCGTGTGCTGTGCTGTTCATACCCTCCTTTGTACCTGTGAGCCAGTGACTTTGTTCTCTAGATAGTTAGGTTCTGTCTCGTCTTCCCAGCTGGACCGTGAGGTCCTCATTGCAGGACCTATGTCTGACCCATCTCAGGGAGCCCAGTGAAGCTTGACCTAATGCCCATGTGGGTGCTCCAGAAAGGAAACCGTACGTGCAGAGGCCAAACGTGTGACAGCATCTGTAGCACACTGGGCGATTCTATACATGTAGTGTAAAGTGCAACAAAATAAGGCAGTGTTAGATTATAACCCAAACTGTAAAATGAATATCCATGAGTACATACTGATATAAAAAATGAGTAAATTGAGGGGGGAGAGATAGATCCCCCACGTAGAATTTCAAATTATGTATATATTCCATCTCAAAGGAGGCAGAGTATCCTCTCTTCTTAAGTGTGGTCTGCACATATCCTTCTTCCAAAAGGTTAATTTGGAAGAGTGGGAAAGAGTGACTCTGTAGTGGAAAATATGGTTAACACTACCTCTATCTCTGCCAGCTCTTTAATGATGTCACCTACCTCATTCCTTATACTGGTAATTTTATCATTCCCCTCCCCCCACCTCAATCTGAGACTTACTGAGCTTTGGGCCAGTGCCAGGGTCTGCAAAAATTGTAGCCCAATTGTCAACAGTTGCCTTCTTGGCCTAATCGTTGCCCCTCTGCAATGCTATTTACCAGGTGTCTATCAAACAGTGGGGACCCCAACACTGTAAAACAAAGTCTCTGTCCTCAAGACACTTGGGTTGGGGAAATGGTCTGTATACTAGTTTTGCTTATACTTCTCATGAATCTAAAACACTTTTAAAATACCAGTCCTATGATTATTTAGTTCCATTTCTGTCTTTGTGTTTGGATAAAAACTCTTCTTGACCACTTCCCAAATGTTCTTAGTCAAGTTCTACCAGCTGGCTAGGCACGATGGCTCAAGCTTGTAATTCCAGCACTTTGGGAAGCCAAGGTGAGAGGATTGCCTGAGCTCAGAGATTTGAGACCAGCCTAGGCAGCTTGGTGAGACCTCGTCTCTACAATAAATCAAAAAATAAACTGGGCGTGGTAGTGTGCACCTGTAGTTCCAGCTACTTGGAAGCCTGAGATGGAAGGATCGCCTGAGCCCAGCAGGTGGAAGCTGTGGCGGCCATGAGCGTGCCACTGCACTCCAGCCTGGGCAACAGAGTGATACTCTGATTAAAAAAAAAAAAAAAAATTCCACCAACTATCACTATTCCATGAACTATCACAGGACACTACCCTGAGTGTTGCACGTAAGCCCCTTTCTACACAGAGCACATGGAAGTTTATAAGCTGAAAAAGTGTACGTGAGTGCTAGGGTGCTGTGCAGAGGCATGGGTGCATTCAGAGGACACACAGGCCATATTCCCAAGGCAGATGTTTATTAGCCTGGGAACGGCCGCCTTATGTGGTTCATGCTCCCTGGACAGCAAACCTGGTGTGCTGGCCATGGAAAGACTCACTCAAGAGAACCTGACTCCAAGCCTCGCTAGGTCACTTGCAGTGGGCTAGGAACAGGGAAGACCTGTGCCTTCCGCCGTGGCCTGATTCATCTTCCTATAGTGGAAGGAACATGGTTAGTGAATAGACTTCATAATGCCAGAGGAGGGAAACCAGGTGGACAGTGGGGCCTCAGCCCGCAAACCCTCCAGTAGTCTCTGAAAGAGCCCACAAAGTCTCCTGCAGAGTTCTAGAATCCATTAGAAGCCTGAGGACCAGGAGGTGAGGCCTTAAGTGACACAG